>OW387142.1:5940796-5991613 GCA_936440205.1 Lepidonotus clava
TCGCCACAATTAGCCCCTCCCAGGACGGCCCCTGTCGGACACGGACCAAACAGGGGCCGCTGGGGGAGGACTGACCTCAGATTGACTCCGAGATCACGGGCCAAGGACGGGATTAGAAGCGAGATTCGAGGTCTCCTACCACTAAACGATGCATGATTCCTTTTCAATAGTTAGACGATACGAGGATGGACCAAAAACGATTTGTTCTTATGTGCCCAGGCTAAAATATATTTGGGTACGAGCCATTATGTGAAGGTTCACGATTCATGAAATAGGTGAATTAGTGTTTATCCAGGAGCCTGAACATCAAGATTTAAACTCGTCCCTGTATTATCGAGATTAAATGTAAAATTGTTGCCTTGTTATAGAGAAAAGACTTGTCATCACTGACATAATATCACATAATTGTATTTTGCTCTCAAAATTACTCAAACAAGTAATGAATTTAGATGAGTTTTGTTACGTATACTTGTCTTTCTTCAGTCTCAACTATTTTCCCCATATCAATGTTATAGCATATCTCTTTGCCAAACATTAAGGGTGAATGTGAAATCCTGAATGACAGTAACCCATAGCTGGGTGGTACGCAGCCCAAGGTCGGGCAATAAGGGACATTCAGGAATACCTATTTTAATCAGGGGTTTTGATAGAGTTCCTACCGGCCTTGAACTGGCAGGTCTAATATCCAGAGCTCTAGAGTAGTCGTTATAAGAGATGACTGGGCTTGGTTTGAGCCAAATCTATCCAGGGGATCAAAAGCCGAAATAAATGTATTAAGATATAAACCAGACGAGGCGATGTGTGATGTCAAACATTTTGGTAAAGGAAGTGCTAAATGATTGAGGAGCTGCAGAATATACAAAATAAAAAGCAATCTTAATAGTGCGGGCCGGGATGCGGGTTTTTCTGCAGTTGGTTAAAGATGAGTACCAAAGATCATTGCTGGTCATGGAAATCACAAGGTGCACGAAAACGAATCACGAACCAACTTCATGGGTCAATTTCGCTGTAGCTATAGGTGCATGGATCTTAACATTTCACAGCAGCATGCGTGAGCAGTGATGCACTCAAGTATTTCACAATAGAGTCTTATCCCGACCTGGCTCACCCGTCATGGCCCAGTGGAGGTAGGACAAACAAATCCACGTGGTTGGGGTAGTGCCCCCTCATTGGTGGGAGGTCATTACATAATGCTGATGAGGCCTCTGTGCACCCTTCCTATTGGCTAGAATTAAATCAAAACTTTTAATCTTGCAAAATGTTTTTGAAATACAAGACAACCATCCATAGCCATGTACTCTATATCAATAAAAAGATGTGATTCTGAACCATATGGCGGATGTAACAAGATTCTTCAATCTCTTGTAGCTAGAAAGTTATAGGTAACTTAATATAGTCAATTTACATTGGGTCAAAGAGAGAAAATCCCCAAGCTTGTCCGGCTAACCCTTCGTTGGTTCAGTCCCACACTAGGTGGCGTGGTCTGGAAAATAATTTATAAACTTGGCTGTATGTTCGTGAAAATAACAAAAATTGGCAGGGCTTAATTGTGCCACGTTCATGGCACTCTCTGCGAAAGTGTGCCGAATTTGAGTGTTCCAAGAACATCGCGTAGGCACGTATCATTGCCGGTCAGCACTGCAAGCGAAAATACATTATTTCGGTATGTGACCACTCTGCTAATAATCTATCCTGAAAAGAGCCATTAAACGACACATTTATACAGGGACCATAACAACGGAATCATAATAACCTTGGTGATCTTGACAGCAATCTAACCCCCCACCCCCCTCATTAAACCTTTCTCCGTAATAGACATGTATTACCTAACTAATGTCTATTTGACGGATTGGTTCTTGATTGGCGATGTTATGTAAGTTTAATCCCCCCAATTTGTCCCTGCACATGCTATGTGGGACTTAAGGCATGTAAACTGTCAATCACATGTCTAAGTCTAATTGGATGCAAATTTAAGAGAAGCTCAATAATGCAGACAGTCTAATGAAGCGACTGACGAGGGAAAGGAAGAGCGATTAAAACGTCAGATGTAGTCAGGGGAAATGTCTCTCATGCACCCAACTGCTGAGGCCGGGATGCAGTTTTTCCTTATGAAATATGTATTCATAATTGGCCAAACATTAGTTCAGTAGGCTACGTTATCATAAGTGTATGTAATTACTTACAAGATGATACATGAACCATTAGATACAATACTTCTTTTTACCTATATCTGCTAGTAAAATATCTCTCAAGTAAATAAACTAGAACTGGGAGACCATAAAACATTCACGAAAATTCGTGAAGGTGATCTAATGCCTCACGAACCTTGAGTATGTCAAGAAAGAATTACCAATGTTCATGAACATTGTACATAGAACATCAAAGAAACATATCTTTCTATATACTACTTTGTGATACCTCAGTGGGCCAGAAAATATGGAAAGAATTCAATTATTCTCAATTATTCTTATATCTATTGGAACACCATTTGAATGCAATAAAATGAACAACATGGAAAAAACAAGATTCATGACAACGAATATTTTGCGAGCCCAAACTTTTGAATTGTGACCTTATATTCAATTGCATATAAGATTTGTGAAAGGGGCAGCGGGGAGGGAGTGGGGCGCGGGGGGGGGGGTTATATTCAGCTGCAGTGTCCAACTTGAGGGCTGCAGGTAGGTGACCTAGTAAGGTGTGAAGGGCAGAGTACTGGACGGAAAGAGTTCAAGGCTGAGCAATGTGAGATGGGGTATACAGGTCTCTGGCCACTCCCCAACAAGTGGCATACCACAGGGCGCCAAATTGGCTCCTCCGTTACGGCATTCCGCAAGGTGCCCGGTTGGCCCCTGGTCTACCCTACTTGGAGGAGCTCACCCTGCTCATAGCAGACGCTTCAGGAGCTGCTCCTGACCCTCCCTCTGCAGGACACCAAAGATACCATACCTACACAAAGATTGATGATTCTAGGGGAGGATCCAGGAATTCTCAAATGGGGGTGGGGCGTGCTATAGCAAATTTTTCCCGGAGCCAGGAATTTTACATTAAAATATTAATATTTGAAAAAAAGGGAAGGGGGCCTGTAGGGCGTCTGGATTTGTAACGTTTTACTGTGAACGTTGTGATGGTAGCGCCCCCTATCAGAGTCAATGCAACTGGTCTGTAACACATTGTCTGTTTTGCCATTTTTGTGACGTCATCGTCGTTTATTTTAAAGAAGATCGAAAAAGACGCACTGTTGTTTTATATGTATCTGGTAGCATGAAGTCTCATAGGGGCGCTCCTATCGACGACGTCATAAAAACATGTAGGTCTGAGTCACATATCTTTGCTTGCCTACAGAATCGTTGAGGACACTGAGCTGGCTTGGGGCATCTCCAGACGGTAGTTGGTCATTACCTGAACAGGGAAATAACTGCAATTAAAATAAATTCTTTGACCTCCCTTCTAGTGAATTACAAAGTAGTGCATTTGGGAGCCATGTGGACGTTGAAAGTCCAGGACCCTCCACCACCAATTAACTAGAAAAAGAGGGGGACATTATGTGTGTGCTTGCACAAATGTACCCCGTTTTGTTACTTAGCCGATACATGTATGTTGACCCCACTTCTGAAATCTCGGAACGGCCCCTGCATTCACTGAGAGACCATTAGCTTGAGGAGACGATGGTATCATTAATCCTGATTGTAATATGGCATGACGTCTCCTATAATACTACCAGTTTAGAAATTAACCATTGCCAATAACAATTGTGGAAGAAATGTAACATTGGACTACCATAACCTTATTGTGTTAATTGAAAGATGCACGCTCCGATTTAAAGTAAACATGTTTCACGTAAGGTACAGATATGCCATTCCTACCAGATACTTAGCAAAGCGTTGCTTCCAGACTTCAGGCTTAGTGAGAGTGCCTAACGGTACAGGGACGGGTGTTTTATGAGTATGCTTTCAAATGGCCAACAGTGGCAGCACTGAAGTACAACTTACAGAACGAGAGCTCCTCCTTACCGTACCAAACTCCTTCTTAAATGGGGTTTATGTCATCTCGTTACCACACTAGATTCCTCGTTACTACCAAGGCAGAACTCACTTCCCTCTCTCACAGCCCCTCACTCCCTCCCCTCACTCTCACGTTCTAAGGACCTCTCATACCGGGACCATTCCAATGAAATCTGAAGACAACCATCATACCTTGAATTTTGTAATGAAATAAACCTAAGATATTTTGGTTCCAATGTCATCCTTCTTTTGTGATAAGATAAGAAACCCATTTACTAAGATAAGAAGTAGTGCGACGTTATCATAACATTATGGCTATGTTCTTTGACCTAAACAGAATATTCTTATAACGTTCTGTTTTGGTTTTGTCCTAACCTCACCAAAAAATAATGTTATAATAACATTCTAATTTGGTGAAGTTTCAACCTCACTGTCAAAAACGTAATTGTTACGTGCCATCTTAATAAGTAACAAACTGACTAAAAAGTAAGGTTTGTTTGGTGAGGGTTCAGCCTCACTGTCAATAATGTGATTGTTATGTGCCATCTTAGTAAGAAACAAGCTGCCCAAAAACGTATTGTTGCAGAACATTTCTGTTACGTTGCAAGCTGGCTTGGTACACTACCCTACCCCTCCCTTTCAGCCCTCCTCTCGCTCCCTCAGAAGGCGACATGGTCCCCCATGTCCCTGCCGGCTGTAGCCTGTCGTCATGGTGACGGATGACCCGGGGGCAGGTGGGCCGACAGGGGATTGTCGGGGTTAGGGTGTTGTACCGCTGTACTCACGTATTTCTCATACTGACACTCACACTGTTTGAGTGTATTGGTGGAAGGAATGGCGCAGCCAGTGAGGGTTCCTGGGTGTCTAGAACCCCTTTAGATTTTCCAAAATATATGTTGATTATAAGGAAATTCTGAGAAATCTTTGGTGGAATATTCTTTGATTTACCAGTATATACCAGTCTATTTGGGACCCCCTTGATTTCAGAGATGGCTACGCCCTAGGAAGGGTTCAATGGTGAATGTAATACGGTAACCTTGGTACATAATCCTATTCATAATCGCTATACTGGTGATGGAAGTTATTTGTTGAAGTACCACATTTCATGTTAGTTGAATATGGATATCTGAGTGCAGCTTGATTTTTTGTTTATGCAACCATGAAAAACAAAAGCATGGCACTTATAGGCGGTGAACTAAAATTAATGTTTCACATATTACTGCAGTCAAGGGACAAACTCACACCAAAGTGCAAGGTGAATATGGTACTGTCAGAATATAGAAGTGGAACTTTCATCCATTTATGCAATGGCATATAATCAGTATAATTTTTAGGAGATCATCTAAACACCTGTTTCAATAGATATGCATCTTACGTCATGATCTATCAATATGCCAATGGTGGAGCTGATTCAGCTTTTAAAAATTCAAGAAATGGATAGTAGTGGTTATACCAGAACATCATCACCCAATAGCTAGTAGCAAACCATGTAAAGGTACTCTTAATTTGACTATAACATAGAGGATCATACTAAAAGATAAGTCAGCCCTTCATTCTTATCCCATGCAGTTTTCTCCTTTAAAACTACCACTTTCCTGTACTACTGGTCATTATCGAGCAGCACTTTAAGTTGCCCTCCCTTCTGTGTCCCTCTATACAGGTCACACAGTAGCCATACTATTTGGCCACAGGGGGGCAGGATGGTGTAGTGGATAAGGTCCTCGCTTGGCACGTGGGAGACCCGGGTTCAAGTCTGGGCAGTGCCTGCTATACCACCTTCCCTTGCTGTCGTTCTCACCCCCTTAGATTCGGTTAGCCAATTGGTAGTCAAAAACCAAAGTTGGTCTCAATGTAGCTGAAGAATTACTGAGTAGACCTTAAACTCTGACACATCATCATCATCTATACGGGCACTGTCAGGGGAAGGGCGGTCCAGATGTTTTGCATCGGTGCCCATTTAAACCATGTATAGACATTAAACAAGTACGTCTCTCCAGGCCCGACGATTGGTAGAGTTTATGGTAATTGACAAAACTTAATGACTATAACAGAAATACGGTAATTAAAAAATCTTAATTACCATAACAGAATGCCTCCTCTTTTGCAGAAAAACTCCTAATAACTGTGCCGTTTCTTCTTATCCTTTGCAGTTTTGATATTAAAACTGCCATCTCCCTATACAACTGTCCCCTTGTTACGCAGACCTACAAGTTGCCCATTCCTTGTCTTCATATATAGGTCGGACCGTAGCCCCACTATATGAACATTCTCATGGGTAGGGGAAACTGTGCGGTCTGCAACCATGTTTTCTCTTTTAAAACTATTCATTTTCTATGTTACTGCTATATTCAAGTTACCCATCCCAGATACGCATCTCCCTAAAGAGAGGGTCGCACAGTAGCGCTACTGTATGGCCAATGTCAGGGGTAGAGAACTCGCCGTAAGTGTACCCCAGGCCAGACGATTGATAGAGTTTATGGTAATTGACAAGACTTAATTAACAAAAAAAAAGTAATCAACAAATATATAATTACTATAACAGAATGCCACCTGTTTTACAGAAATGCCCCTAGAGTACTAATATGTATGCCGTTCGTTCCTATCCTAAACAGTTTTCCCCATTAAGACTACCATTTCCCTATACTACTGGTCCATTATTAAGCAGATCCAAGTTGCGCGTCTAACCAGTGTCAAACAAACTCCTAAACAAGATTCATGGTAGTCCTGCCGTATGCCCACTGTTGGGGGTATTGGTAGGGGGAATCTGCATGGCCTGCCTCCGTCCCCATTTACACAATGTATAGGCCGTACCGTCCCTCCAGGCTCCACGATTGATACGGCAAATATTCACATTCACAGGATGGAAATGAATCGCGACTGTAAACAGCAACGTTTGCGGAGAGTAGACAGAGGGGTGAGTGATTCGCATTCAGCACCGGCTGTTCCTGTTTGTGATTTAATCTGGGAAACTATCGCGCCTATCGCTGTGCTGAATCAGTCAATTTGGGCTGCACCTGATTTGTTAACTAGACCGTTTGTGTATTTGTTATTTCCCACAAGAGGTGCCACATTACCTATGGAATACAATATGTCATGCTATTAAAAGCCTGTGTGTAGGTGTGGGGATCCTGCAGCATTAACCATGTGACAACATGAGTATCGACCATTGTACAGAATGCAGAATTATAAAACATTTGAGCATGCTAGATATTGATGCGATATTGAAGTTTTTTGATGCGTTTACTTTCATTAATTATATCCTTACCTTTTTTATTGTAACTTCAACTTTCCTCGAAGCACAAAAAAACGTTATCAATAAGTGGTGTAATAAGAACATCTGCAATGATTGAATATCTGTCATAGATTTCCCAAAAAGGAAGTTGTAATGTGACAGTGTAGAATATATACATAGCAAAGACCAAGGGGGCACAAAGTAACTGTTATTGCCACTGTTTGTTCATAACATTGAGGGATTTAGTCCGAGACAGGTGTGTGGAAACCTGGGCAATAACAATAGCTGCGTGTGCAAGTGTGTTGTGCATGGTTTATTCTATAACAATTACACAGAAAATGTTGAAAACCTTTACTGACAACACAAAAGCTGCATTAGCGTACAGGAATTATTGCATCCAGGGGCAAAAACAGATCTTATATTTACTTGCATCATGGAGGGCAGGGCAATACTGAAAGTATAGGGATTGGAATCCTTGTATAGAATAAATAGAACAATAGAAAAGATTGATCTTGCTTGGAACAACCTTTAGTCTGATTTATGGTTAAGTAGTCTCAAGAGAAGCACTCTAATGTCGGTTAACGGTGTATGGTAGCCGACCTATGTATGACCCTCCCATTTGTTAGGTCCAAATAGGCCTCCAGGGTGAACTAAATAGTAGGCCTACTCCCTATGATTTGAAAAAGGGCCAGTTGCCGCTACCAATGGCCTTATATTGGACTTAGATAGAGTATGTCTGACGCTGATAAACAGTTACAATGAAGTATCCCTCGCCTTTGATCAGTATGGAGAATGCCGAGATGTATATGGCAGGGTCAGATTGCGTCATATTTATTTCACGGCTAGAATAGATAGTCTAGAGTGATTAGAAATAACAAGGAATATAGGTGATCGGCTTGAATATTAGTAAATAGGATATATCTATCTTATCCTCCTAGTTACTTTGACTCTGAAAAGTTGAAAATAGTGATGACTAGTGATTATGTTGCACCGATTTATATAATGACGATACAACAAATCGACATAACCACAGTTACGGAACAGTTACACATCACTGCCACTAGCGAAATTACTACTTTGCTTCAGGTATCACTAAACAAAATATTACTATTGTGTTCAAATTAAATTACTTGATAAGTATTTGTTAATGATATATTCCTTCATCATTAGCCTATATGTACTACGAACTCTAGTACAAAGCTTTATAATTCATATTCCTGTAAGGGTGATCTTGTCACTTCACGTTCGGAATAGCCCAGAAAAAGGATATGAAAAAGATCATTACTTCTTGAAGCTTTTTTAAACTTCTCGGCATTTTTTGCACCGTCTATATGCCTCTATAACTCACCAAAAACCTACGAGAATCGTCCCGAAGTTCTGTCGCCTCAGAAGTATATGGCCTGGATTCCGACCACGCGGCCGGTCCCTCTGCGATAACAACTTCGGAATGCCGCACAGTAAATTGGATTTCGAAACGTATGGTTGGACTCGTGATTGTGTCAAATATATATATTGCAATATGATGGATGGGTTGGACAGGATAAAGATACGGTGTCAAATCATGAATATTGCATTAAAACATGGTACACAAAACCTAAGCATATGTCACATTTTATGTCATATGGATCAACTGTATCTCTGTATCTTGTTCCACGTCATACCTAGTTAGTGTCCCTGTTATCACGGGTCCTATTTGCATATTTTAATTAGATACATGAGTACTATGATAAGCGTTGCGTGCAAACCATAACGACATTCTTTTCAAACTAGACATCCTGCAAACTTTTAATGATAATTGTTCAGTTACAATAGACCTATCCCTGGTAGTCTCATGAACAGTTACAGGAATGTCAGAAAAATGAGGGTAATATTGTAACGTATTGTTAACGCCTTGGCGCGTAAGAAGTTCAGGCCACCTGCAATTTGAAATAAAATTATGATATGCACTTCAATATCCCAATTATACATATACTCATATATAGTATGAATATTTGGACCGAAATGGGATGGGGGGAGCCACACAAACCTCTCCCCAAGCCTGCGACAAAATATGTTAAGGAAAATTCGGGTTTCTAAGAGCCAAATAGAACAGACCAGAAGGAAATAAAAAGGTCTTCAAACAACATACCCTCCCCCACCCCTACAGACACGTTGTCCATCTATGATCTTACCCTATCCCGCCCGGCCCCCCTACACATTAGCAGTATCCAGGTGCTGCCCAGCAGACAGGGAAGACCCGTGAGTGAGTAGGTAGGGAGTGGGGAGGGGTAGTGTATTTTATAGTTTCACATGCATGGCCTTCCATTAAATATATACGCAAGAATAAGGTGGAGCGGGAGTTGGCCCAAAATTTCTGAAATTCCGAGTACGTTTCTTCCCAATGTTATATACTTCAGCCAAAGTAGGTGGGGAGGGGGGGGGGGGTCTGAATTAAAAAAAAAGTGCATATACGTACTTAATGGAAGGTCCCTATTATTATAGACTCTGTGTAAATAACAACCGACATTACTCTGACACCCAGCCACTTCCCGTGTGCGCGCGCAGCCGACCAAATGCCAAGGCGAGCTGATTGGGCGTGTTCGGAAATGAGGAAAGTGGGGACCGGAAGACGGTCACACAGACCATTAATTCGCCCTGAATAAGGAGCAATATCAGTCTCCTACCGAGGTGACTGCGCCAGCTAACCGAATTAGGTCACATTAGGACGCCATGAGCAACTCACGGGAGGAGCTAGACTGTAGTTAGCTCCAAGTCCGCTAGGTGCTCAAATTAGGACTGTTACCCAGCAACCATTTATGTTGGAATTCACACCCATTTCCCAACATGCTTTGGGGCCACTGGTTCATGGCAGGTCGGTCCATAAACCAGCCAGCAGACCAACAACCATCAAAGGGGTTCCTCATGGTATCTATAGAAGGCCAATAAAAGAATACCTTCGAATCTTAGGTGGCCACTAGTAGCCATGGACTCTTGTGGGTGTAAGAACCTATTATGAAGAGGTATCTAGGTCATGAAAGGACTAAGGACTAGCGGGAGGGTTTAGGCCCACTAAAGGGGTGAGGGAATAGGAGGTGTGGGGCTCTTCGGTTTATAGTCAATTAGGATCACCGGTAAGTTGCCAATGAATTTGTGATTGTCACTTTCATTAACTATTTGAACATATTTATGATTATTTAAAAAAAGACATTTAGAAAATCTCAATGCGACATGTTGATAGAATTTTAAGTTTAATATACTTATCAAATAAAGGTATATACTGTTTTTAATAAACTATACTATATATATATATATATATATATATATATATATATGTATATATATATATAAAGTGGCTCCCAGTTCAGCGAATAGAAATCTTCGTCCAAAACAACATCCAAAACACATGACAAAAGGCGGCCGTCCCCTGGTGTCTGTCTAAAACTGCAGGAAAAAAAACCCCAGCCAATGAAACAGCCGTCTAAAAGGCCGTCCTCCCCCTGAGCCGGAGGGTGCGGAGGCAGTGATCTATACTGATGTGCTGTTTACCTGTTTACACACGCTGTCTGTTGGCCGTCGGTGAGGGGGGGAGAGGGGGTTTGACAAATGGCGGGTGGCCCGAGCTGCTCCGACGGATAAATCTGACCTCTTAAGGGACGAGCAGCTCACGGCTCTCCAAACACATACCGCTCCATGCACTATTGCTTAGGCTGGGGTGTGGGAGGGAAGAAGTACTTGGAGAGTAAAGGCCTTATTCCACTATCCGATTCTACTCGTGATTTCAAATGTCGTGAGAAGGAATAAACGAATATCATAGACGTGGTACGTATCATTAGAAAGTAATATTTCTAGCAGAAACTTAAAAACCGGCCAATTTCTAGTAGCTAAATCGCCTAGAGGATTACAGCCATCAGGGTGCTCAAAATGAGCTGATTGGGACTTATCGTAAAAATGGTACATATCATTAGAGATGGTTTCGCATTACCTTTCAAATGATATGTAACATGCAGGGGTTCTTGTATTATTTCTAACAGAAACTTAGAAACCAGCGAATTCCTAGTAGCCAAAATCGCCAGATGAGCTGCTCGGGGTCGAGCGCCTCACGCGGGGCGAGCTGCTCGGGAGTAACCCGTCCTGGTCCCGGGGGAATCAATGAGGGGAGGAGGTGGGGCTAATAGATCTGTGCAAGTGGGTACGGGAGGTGGGTACTGAGCTCACAGCTGAGGTGTTGTATATGTGATGAACGGCTATTCATCCAAATATGTAGAGATCAAAATAAGAGAAAATAAGGTAATATTATAAAAGGTATATATGTTCGAAAAGGAACGAAAGTGTAAAAGAACGAAATATGTAAGAATGAACGAAAGTGTAAAAAGCCCGAAAAAGAGGCACGAATATGTAAAGGAACGAAAGTGTAAAGGAACGAATATGTAAAGGAACGAGACCCGGAAAGATGTAAACCGGAAGTGATATGTAAACCGGAAACGAGAATGTAAACCGGAAGTGACGTCAGTTGTAGATCACGTGACTGAAAGCAGCCAATCAGGGCTGACCTCTAAGGTATATAAAGGGGCGGTGAGGCCCGAATAAACAGAGTTCTTTAACAGTTCTCCTTGTGTCCAGACGTGTCTTCTTTCCTGAAACAACCGCTAAGATGAGCCGATCCGAGCAATTAACCAGAAGTTAGGATAAAATAGTCGAAGTTCGAGATAAATAGGAGAAACTTAGGGTAGGGGCCCGACGGCCCGAGGAACGAGGAACGAAGGACCGAAGTAAGGCACAAAGGCCCGAAACCGTCCCGGAAGCATAGGCGCAGCATGGCACGAAGGCATGAAGGGCGGAACGAAGGAACGAAGTCCGCGGGGACGAGGGCGCGGCAGGCTCGGCCCCACGCTACCAAACAATAGGCGACCGTTGGCCCGACGGCCCCGCGGACCGGAACCACGGGGTGGACCGCCCGGTAGGGGTGAATGCTGGTCCGGGAGATAGAGCGAGACGAGCCCCGGCTGACCCGTACCCCTACCATAATTTCCCTTCCCCGCAGTCCTCCGTTTGACATCGAGCGCCGATTCCCGACCGATTCGCTCAGCCCCCCCCCTCGTGCGCGAGGCACGACTCTAAAAACACATCTCGGTTCTTGGCCCGGATTCCCCGTCCGCCCCGAGACCCGAACAATCCCCACGTTCCTCTGTTGTAAGAATCGGCAACCCCGACTTACCAGAGAACGTCACACTGGTGGCAGCGGTGGTGCTGAAATAAGCACATACGGACTTGTGGATCCTGAGTGTTTTGTCGATATTGGATGCTCATGGCGACAGCTGTGGTCTTCGATCAGATGGATTCTGACATCGCCTTCAAGGAAGGTGGGGAGGAGAAAGGAGGTGCGAAACCCGAGGCCAAAGGGGAGGACACGACCATCATGGATAGGCGGTTTAACTTTATGGGAACGTCCACCCCGACGGATGAGCAGAATGCGCAAGCTCAACAACAACAGACCGGCCAGGTAGGAGCGAGTTTGAAGAAGTTTAGTTTACGACCGGAAAAGTATGATGGAAAACCGGACTTCGAGGGATGGATCAACCAATTCGAGGAGTACGCAGACTTGGGACGTTGGACGACTGAGGAGAAGGCGGCGATGCTCTTTCTTTCGCTGACGGGAACGGCACGAATGTACTTTGTCGGACTCCCGGACAGGGAACGACTCCGTTACCCGGCGAGGGTAGAGGCGTTGCGTCGGAGGTTCGGTCAGGAAAAGGATACGTGCAATGCTCTGCAAGAATTGGCGGGATTGAAACGCGTAAAGAACCAAACAGCGAAGGAGTTGGCCGATAACGCCCGACGGTTGGCGTCAAGAGCCTACTTCTCCAACGACTACGCCAGCCAGGAAAAAGCAGCATTACACGCGTTCCAGGCTGCAGTTGGGGAAGACCTTCAGCTGAAGTGTGCAGAGAAGGGATGCAAGACGTTAGAGGAGGCGGTGGAGGTGGTAGAAATACAGGAGCGATACTCACGCCGCCTCCTGCGGGCAGTGAAGCCCGAGGAGGACGCCAATACACAAATCATGGCCTTAAACGGTAAGTTGGAGGAGATGATGAAGGAATTGGCAGAAGAACGAGAAGCCAGGAGACAGGCAACGGCCCGGAGAGAGGCGTTCAAGAAACGAAAGGAAGATCTGGAATGTCATCAATGTCACCAGAAGGGCCACTTCGCGAGAGAGTGCTCTCAGCGTCAGGGAAACGGACAGTCGCCGTCGCAGTAAGCGCGGGGCCCCCTTCGGGCGCGGCGAGAGAAGTAGTAGGCATGGGAGAATGTGGACTTTATGTGGCCGGAACGGTAGGAGAGAGTGTCGTCCGTTTTTTGGTTGATACCGGATCTATGATTAGTTTGCTGTCAGACCGTCTCTGGAGAGAGTGGGGACGAAAATGGGAAGACCTGGACGGGTACGAAGGACGCCTCTGCTCGGTGGATGGTAGTCCGCTGCGGTGCTACGGATGCACGAACTTGTCAGTACGATTGGGAACACACGTGTTGCAGTGGACATTCATGGTGGCAGACATCGGTAGAGATGAAGGAATCCTTGGAAACGACTTCGCGGTGAAATACCGGCTAACAGTTAAGCCCCACGCGAGTGCTGTCTTCCTGCCCGCCGAAGGGGGGGGGAGAGGGGGAACGAATCCCAGGAGTAGAACGAAGAACGGATGGGGTTCGGGCAGTTACCGTCGGAGGACAGGTCGTGAGAATCGAGGGAACGACGGAAATACCCCCGCTCCAGGTGACCCCAGTAACAATAGTGGCAAGAGTGGACGTGGGACAGAGTGGACAGCTGGCTGTCATCACCGGCACTGGATTACCCATGGGACTGGAAGTGATCCCAGGAACGGTGACGTTAGGAGAGGAGAATAAAGTTTGGGTGGCCAACCGAGGGACCGAGAGCGCGAAATTAGAAACCGGCAGAGTACTCGGAGAAGCCACCTTCGTACAAGAAGTACGAGGTACGGGAAGCGATGTAAAAGAACCCCCTGGAGCACTCGTCGAAATGATAGAGGAGGCTAAGAAAGGCCTAACCACGGAGGAAGGCGGAGAATTGGAAAAAGCCATCATGGCCCGGGAACAAATGTTTGCGACCTCGAAACATGAGCTAGGACGGACAGATTTAGTACAACACCGAATTAGTACGGGGGATCAGATGCCGATCAAGCAAAGGGTCAGACGGTATCCAGCCACCAGGAGAGAAGTGGAACGAGCACTGGTGGAGGATATGTTAAATCTGGGAATCATCCAGGAGAGCGGAAGTGCGTGGAGCAGCCCGACCGTCTTGGTGAAAAAGAAGGACGGAGGAACGAGATTCTGCATCGACTATCGAAAATTGAATCAGGCTACAAAAGTGGACGCCTATCCGCTCCCACGGATAGAGGACAGCCTCAACACCCTGGGCGGGAGCCTATTCTTCTGCAGTCTGGATCTCGCAAGCGGATATTGGCAGGTAGAGATGGCACCCGAGGACCGAGAGAAGACGGCCTTCGTGACTCAAGGAGGATTGTATGAGTTTAAAGTGATGCCATTCGGGCTAGTGAACGCCCCGGCCACCTTCGAGAGACTGATGGAAAGAATCCTCAGAGGAATTGTGTGGGAGGAGTGTCTGGTATACCTGGATGACATATTGGTCTTCGGGCCAACGTTTGAAGTGACTCTGGAAAGATTGGTACGGGTTCTGGACCGATTGAACGCTGCAGGGCTGAAGTTGAAGGCAGGAAAATGCAGGTTGTTCCAGAAGAAGATTCCGTTCTTGGGACACGTCGTCTCATTCAACGGGATCGAACCCGACCCTGAAAAGTGTCGGCAAGTAACCGAGTGGCCGGTCCCTCGGGATCTCCATGAGGTACGAGCCTTCGTAGGATTGTGTTCGTATTATAGAAGACATATAAACGGCTTCACGGAATTGGCTGCCCCCTTGTATGAATTGGCGACGAAAGAGGAGCCTTTCGTGTGGAGCGCGAGACGACAAGAGGCGTTTGGTGCCATGAAGAGGGCGTTAACAGAGGCCCCGGTGTTGGGATTCCCGGAGGAAGAAGGACAATGGTGGCTTGACACGGACTCCAGTGACGTGGGGACGGGAGCTGTGCTATCACAGGAGCAGAGAGGGGAGGAACGGGTAATAGCTTACACGTGCAAAACCCTGGAGTCGAACGAGCGAAAGTATTGCACCACGCGGAAAGAACTGTTGGCGGTGGTGCGAGCTTTGAAGCATTTTCGGTGCTACATCTATGGTCAACGCGTAATAGTCCGGACGGATAATAGCGCGGTTAGTTGGCTGCAGAGAAGTAAGGAACCGATGGGGCAGGCTGCCCGGTGGATTGAGATTATCGACTCGCACGACGTGTCGTTCCAACACCGACCGGGTAGGAAGCATGGGAACGCTGACGCGTTGTCCCGGTATCCGTGTAAACAGTGTGGAGAGGAACACGAGGGTACCGAGAAAGTGAGAGTAGTGACGCGGGCCCGGGGGTATGAGCCCGGATGGTCCCCGCAGGAGATGAAAGCAGCGCAGAGGAGGGATCGAGATATAGGACCGATTATCGCACGGATGGAAGAGGATGCGAACCGGCCAGGTTGGGAGGTCATATCTCCGGAATCCCGGGAAACAAAGATCCTATGGAGGCAGTGGGAAAGATTAAGCCTCAAGGATAGCGTGCTGCATCAGAACTGGGAACTAGAAGGACATGGTTGGAGGAACCAACTGGTCGTTCCCAGAGAGGAACGGGCTGAGTTGGTGAGGGAATACCATGGAGGCGCAGCAGGAGCGCACCTGGGAGTCGCCAGAACGACGGCCCTGTTGGAACAAGGGTTTTACTGGCCGGGACTCCGAGAGGACGTGCGGAAGGAATGTCGAGAATGTGACTGCGCATTGCTGAAAAGAGGACGAGGAAGACGGGAGCCGCTGCATCAATACATAGTAGGGGAGCCGATGGAACGGCTGGCCATGGATGTTTCGGGCCCGTACCCAGTCACGAAACGAGGAAACAAGTACTGCCTGATGGTGGGGTGCTATTTCACCAAGTGGCTGGAGTGCTTCCCGATCCCGGATCAGAAGGCAGTGACAGTGGCAGACAAGCTGGTTGAAGAAGTAGTAGCACGGTACGGCGCGTTTCGGGAACTACACTCGGATCAGGGCACGAATTTCGAATCTGAGGTGGTGGCTCAGGTCTGTGCACTGTTTGGAATACACAAAACGAGAACGACGCCGTACCACCCCCGGAGTGACGGATACATAGAATGAAGTTTCCGCACTTTAGGGTGCTGTCTGAAAGCTAGCTGCCGAGCAACAGGCCGGGAATGGGATGAGATGGTCCCGCTCGTGATGATGAGCTACAGAGCAACGCCGCAAGCCAGCACGGGAGTGACACCGAACATGATGATGCTGGGCCGACAGACCATGATGCCGCGACAGGCGATATATGGGAGACCTCTAGGACCGGAGGAGGAACCCCGACGGGTGGGCGACTACGTGGAAAGCCTGGAGAGAGGGCTAGTCGCGGCCTATCGGGAGGCCCGGGCAGGGCTGAAACGAGCCGCCATTCATCAGAAACACGAGTACGATGGAAAGGTAACTCGGCGGGAATACCACGCCGGAGAACTGGTCTGGGTGCACGATACGGTGGTGGATAGGGACAAGGGAACGAAATTGCGATTTCCATGGATAGGCCCTGCACTGATCGTCAAGGTGCTTGACCGAGGACGGGTGGTAGTTCGGAAGAAACGAGGGAAACCGGGGGGGGTGGTTCATGTGGACCGCCTGGAACCCTACCGAGGACACGCTGCGCCAGCCTGGATGGTAGCTGACCAGCAAGGATACGAGGCTGCACAGTAGATGCTTGGGGTGGGGCGCGCTAGGGCACGTACGGAAACGGGGTACCCCTTTTTGTGATGAAGTCGTTCTCGTGTCTCGATTCCGCAGGTGGAAGAGGACCAAGGGAACGACCAAATCGGCGCTACACAGAAAGGCTTTGGCCAAAAAGGACTGATCAACCTGGGGCCATTGAGTCGGGGCGGTGTGTTGACCACTACAGTAGGCGTGCAGGTCGTTAGGCTGTAGAGATTTGCTACCTAGCTGAAGATTGGTTCTCTTGCGGATGTAATATAGGTGGGAAATGCGGGGTTGGAACGAAAAACGGCGTTCTGGAGCCACGACGGCCCGAATGTCTAAAGTAGTCCCACGTAGCCGCTTTCCGGTCAGTTCGGAGGAACCACGGCGTGGAAAAGATGGTCGGATTACAATGAAAGACAGACCCGGCGGCAAGCTGGTGAAGACTTCTGAAGTAATGCTGACTTGGTAATACCGCTTTACAGCGTCCAGGAGACCGGAGGAGAGTAGATGCGGCACTCTCGGGAACGCCGGAGGAACGAACGGACGGTTGTAAAAGGCGAGGCCTGAAACGAGGACGGGCTTTAAAGTAGGTCGTAAAAGAAGTGAAGATGACAAAGAGAACGGGGCGGCGGCGAGAGGATAATAACGTCGAGCCCCTGTGTTCTCCGGGAAGTGTGTGGAAGCACTGTGAGGGCCAGGTGAAAAGGCAAGAGGAGGCGACAGAGATGAAAGGACCGAGGACGTCCGGTGGGGCAATAAAAGGCCTAGGAAGAAAACGCGCAGACGGCGAGGGGCCGCGAGGTAAACGGCAGGCAGGGCGGTGACCAGCGGCGGGCCCCGGGGACCGGAAATAGTAGGGGGCGACACCGCTGAGGTGGGTGGTGAGCTTGACGCTAGGGGTCGCTAGTGCAGGCCACGCCCACTTCCGCCTGCGGCGGCTACAAAAGGCAGAGCGCTCGCCGGAGCAGGTAATTCTGGTCAGCCGATCAGAATTCATCACATCGCAGACGAGCAGACCAAGCTAGGAGAGGAAAAAAAGCAGAGAAGTGAGACGAGCAGCATCACCACGAGGCGGAAACGAAGAAGGCTGACGGGACGAGCTTCGAGTTTGGAACGAGGCCCGAAAGCCCGGAAAACAGACGCGATGAGCGGACAGTGTTGGGAAGGACATTGTCGCGGAAAGGAATTCAAACACCTAGCCAATCACATCCGAGGCCAGCACGATGGAGTACGGAAGCAGTACTACATGTGCCCGGTGTGTTCAAGCCGAGCATATTCGACACACCAGGACTGGAAAAAGCACATGTGGGAATCGCACGAAGGAAACTTGCTGAGAGGGATGCCAAAACAGGACCCCCTTCTGAGGCTGGAGTATGCTGCGGCGTTCGCCTTGGATCCAAAAGGACGACCGCCGTACACCAGTTTCGCTCCTGGAGACGAAACGGCGGCCCGGGTAGCCGATTTGGAACATGACTACGCTGTGCGTCATCCGGAGGGATTCCTACCCCCCGAGAAAGCGGTGGACAAGGAGGCACCGGAGAGGCCGCGGTGGAGGATTCGCGTACCTTACTACCCGAGGGCATCAAGAGGGTCCGACGACAGCGACGCCGAGCAGCCGGAGCAGGAAGCAACAGAGGAAGAACCGGAGGCCGACGAGGCCGGCGAGGGAGCCCAAGCAGCCAAGGCAGCAGGGAAGGGACCCTTGGCCGGAGTAACAGAACGGTCGACGCCCACGCGCCGTTCCCCTCGGAGGGCCGCAAAAGGGGTGCGGAAGGAAGACACCGAGTCGCCGCGAAGCGCGAGCCGGGCTGTGATCAACCCGAGACCACTCCTGACAGGAGACCAAGTGGCTGGAATAGTACAAAGCCAAGTTAAGAAGTTAAACACCCAGGGAGAACCGCGAGAACCGAGAGGACGAGGACTCCCCGGCAGAGGACTCCCGGGCAGAGGAAGAGGAGGAAGATCCACACCAGCCCCGAAGCCAGGTTGCTCAGGGATACCACCGGGGGCTGAGGTGGTGGAATTAATGAGCTCGTCCGACGATCAACGTCCGAAAGTTAAGGGAGAGGAAGAGGAGCCTCCAGCCTTCAAGAGACCCCCGGCACAAGGATCCGCGGCGGAGGAGCCGTCCCGAAAGAAAAAGTGGAAAAAGGTCAAGAAAGTCCCGAGAGAACTTGAGGAAGGAACGAGCTCGGACCAGTCAGAGTCGGGCCGGAGTACGTCAGTTCGGAGCGATCGGTCCTTGGTCATCGCCGAGTCCAGCAGCGCAGGAGAGCTGGGACCATCGCAACCCGAGACCTCGACAGGAGTAAAACGGACCACGGGACTAGAACCACCTTGTAGCGACGCGCAGTTTACTATGATGACAGTCCACAAGAAGTCGGTTGTTTATGAGTCGCGGCACCCGAGGTACCCCGGATACCTAAAAGGAACGATGAACCGGGAAGGAGCGTTCAGGGGTTACCGAGAGGCGAGAACAGACCGGGAGCTGGAGGACAGTATTCGGGACGCGCAAGGAGGCCGGCTGGCGGAAAGAGAGAGGCGCTGTACCTGGGGAGGTTCATCTTCGAGATGGCGGAGAGACAAGGACTGAAACCATCGGGCCGAGTTGAAAAAGTGAAGTATGTTCGACACGCGATCAAGACCGAGGAAACGGCGTCGATGGCTTCGACGCAGCCGTTGTTTTCTACCCCCACCCCGACGAGGGCGGACTCACCCCTGGAAAAGATGGTATGCAAGCAGCCAGTGGTACCGCCCCCGGGACTGAAGCGGATGAGGGACATCTTAGTGGCACCGGATACGCCGGAAACACGAGCGGCTGTAGACAATTTGACCCGAGCCAGTCTGGGAAGCTCTTTCTTTGGGTCGCAGGGATCGGAAGAGACCCCGGGACCGCCGTCACCAGAGAGGATGAGATCGCCGCCAGGACCGGACACCCCACTTAAGGACGAGGACAAGGATGGACGAGCACTACAACCACGAGTTATGATGCATAGACTGAAAATACCGGCTGCTCAATCCATGGATACAGAAGTAGAGGACTCGGAAGACATGGAGTTGGGACAGGCCGAGACCAAAGGATACGATCCGGACAGGCAAGAACTGGACGAGTCGGGGGCGGCTTCGGACTCAGTGTTCGGGTCCATAGGGATGGAGACACCAACGGCAGGACCATCTGGAGAAACGCCACGACTCAAGTTGTTACAGACGCAGGCCATTCAACAGGTCTTGCAGGGACACTTTCCGGTAACGGCACGGGCGGTACGGGACTGGGACGCGGAGGAGGCAATCCAGGTGCAACTGGCGTGGCCTCCGAGGCAGGTGCGAGGGATGACGGCTAAGACGAGAGCGATGGCTTCAGCGTCTATGGCGTTCCTGATGGCACTGGAAACAGGCCGCGAGCCAGAGACGTTCGACGAGGCAATGGCACAGTTCCCGACGGCAGCGCTGGGGCCGTTCACCCGAGAGTTCCCGGGAGTCGACAGGTTAATTAACGAACACAACTGGACCGTCCAGTTGGCTCAGACTTTAGTGTTGTATAAAAACGAAGACCAGCTAGACGACTTGTTAAAGGCGACGAGGGAGATAGAAAAGCAGAGCGGACTAGTGGACCAACTTCTCGAGCTCCCGGCCAGGGAGGATAGGCTGCTTCTACCGGCCCGACGTCAGGAAGAAGGATGAAAAGCCTCGAAAAGGAGAGAACGGTGTATGCTGCTTAGAGTCCTGCACGGAAGATAGCGCGACGGAACCAGAAGCGGAAAATGGCGCGTCGCGAGTCGGGTGGGGAGGGATTACGGGGTGTTGGCTCCTCACCCATAGTGTCAAACCCCCAGGGAGAGGACCGGGCCGAGGAGGAGGTACCTGAGCCGCACAGGAGTCCGAAGCCCGGATAAAAAACTTTCCTGGAGACCGCTGGACGAGCCCGAAACTTTGCTTTAAAACATCGGGAACGGACTGGCGGGCTCGAATATTCTCATCTTAAGTATTCTTACCAAAATAAACCCGGTAGTTTCTTCATGGGAATCTTCTTCTTGCGGAATTGAACGAAACCGCATGTGTTAGGAGGTGTTGATCACAATCAGCGAGCTGGAAGGTCCATGACTGGAACGAACTTACCAAGCCTGCGGGGCGATACGGAACGGGAGGAGGCGCTCGGAGGAAAAGCAAGTGTGTAGCTGTTCCACCTCTTCCCAGAAGCCCCGCTGCGTTGGTTGGGACCAAGCAAGTTGAGTAGGACCGTCCGGTCGCGGAAATTGGACAGATAGCGGACCGGGCGGCCCAGGGAACGAGAAAAAAAGGATAGTGACGGAACGTCGAAGGGAGAGTAAAACAAGGAGGTGGAATCGAGGAAAGGAACTCAGAATGAACGAACAGTATTGTGTAATTCTTGAGTCGACGGTCGTGCCGGGGTAAATAAGGTACCGGTGGACCGGCGACTCGCCGCTGGAGGAAAGGCTGGCGCGGGCCAAGACTGAAACCCTTCTCCCGTGCTGCCTTGAGGGATCTGGAGGCGAGTGAAGAACGACCTCTGTCCTCTAGCGGCACCTAAAAACGAACTTTCCACGGCTCGTCTGGACTTCTTCGGGCTTCGACCATCTTGATCTTGGATGGATCACTCAGGATGTTGGACCGGATGGGCCCGGATTTATTGTACCATCATCTTCTGAGTTTCCTTGTCTTCAGCCTCTTACCGCATACGGAGAGCGGTAGAGTGAAACTTCTCCACCTGGATGCTGGTTTTAGCGTGCCAAGATCGATGCAGCGAGTCGTGAAAGGACTACGGTGAATTGTAGATGTCTCCCGGAGGACCGGGGTGCGAGCAGGGACGGTAGCTGAAAGGCCCTCGCCCGTGCCCCACCGAAATAATACATAAACAAAAACGAAGTTAATAGACTTACTAAATTATATATTAATATCTTACCTGCAGTAACGACAGTGACTGCTTCCATGTCGTACTTCCTGATATCTTCTTCCCGACGAACGGAACAAAATAGTCTTTGAAACATATAGGGAGGTGGTGCTTGGAACGTCGGCCTCGGATGCCTCGATAGACGACTCAAGAGGTCTGCAAAGAACGACGGAAAGCGACCCTTCATCCCGGACTTGGAGTTCGACATCGGATGAGTTCTTCTCTAGATCCGGTATTTTTGAAGCCGGCTGAGATGGGCCCGTTCCGGATCTCAAAAGTTGACGTTGGGTGCAGATCCCAGTTGATGTCCATCTTCCCTTTCTACAACTTCTTCTTCTCCTTTCTCATAAATGTCTTCAACTTACCTACTTCGAACCACCGTACCTAGGAGCAGCTCGGAACGATTCGAAGCTGTTGTCCCGGCGCGTGTCAAAGGCGTTCAAGTGGCTTCATGTAAATGGACATGGCACCGATGAAGACTGTGGCCTTACCCCAGAATCAAACCAGACCGGATCTTAAACTTACCTTTATTACGAACTATTTGTTGGTATTACAGTCTCACGAAAATCGTCAAGGAACAAGGTCCTTCGGGAGGAAGAAGAAAAACTTAGTAAGCAGAGCGGGGCCCGAGAGCCCGAAAGATGAACGAGGGCCCGAGTGCCCGGAGTGGGAATCCTCTTCTTAGAAAATCATCTCATCAGTAGAACGAAGGAGCCTCCCTCTCGCCCCAAGAAGGATTGTCTTCCTACCGTTGCTCACGGGGGGGGGGGGAGGGATGAGAGGCGCCGGCTCCTGTCATCAAAGAAACCTCATCAAAAAAAAAATTGTCTTCTTATCAGGTCTCCGTTCCGGTTCTTGTCATGCCACTTGGGCCCGGAACGGTGACGGAAATACCCTATTAACTACATTGAACTCTCTCTCCGATATCTTCCTTTGAAATCTTTGAGTGTGTCGACGTGGTCGAAGACTGAACGTCTTGGTGCTGGGTTAACCACGAGGACATGTGCCACAAAGTCAAACTTCAGTTCCTGTACGGAAAACGGACACTTCATCAACAATTAATAATTCCAGTCTTCACAAACTTACCTTCACCCCAAACTCCATCCAGAGTTTCACTGTGACCAATAGCACGGACCCCGCGACGTCATCTGCTGAAGCTTCCACTTGGAATTTTAACGGTTGAACTAAGTTCCTCTCCACATCCATTGCCATTTCTTCTTTGGACCGCTGGGTACCTCGGCCTCCGGCTCGAACATGTTGTCCTTGCCAAACGTGAAAAGTCATTGGGAGGCTCTGAATGCCGAGGCGACCGAGGGCGCGAAGTCTAGAAAAGAACATTCTTTCTACAGTATTCCTTCTGTAAAGAAAACTTCAGTCTTTCTACAAAACTTCATCTTCAAATCATCATCACCCAAAAGAACGCAGAGAAGAGTGATAAAACGGAAGAACGAGGGGTCACGACCGACCGGGTGGGAGAATTGCGACCGATTCTCTGCCAAATAAACAACGGAGAACGTCTGGACGACGAAAAGTGGACAGAAGGTCGAGAGGACTAAGGGTCACGACCGACCCTTGCCTCTGGGTGGGAGAATCACGACCGATTCTCCGCCCGAACTAGGGGAGAGCGTCTAGACGACGAAAAATGAATGGAACGGGGGCATTGCGGGCCACGACCGACCCATGGCCCCGGGCAGGAGGACCACGACCGGTCCCTCTGTCCTAACGAGGGCAAAGGTGAGGAAAAACGCCGAGGGGCTAAGTACATAGAGCCCAGAGGAAAGGAGCGGGGGCGACGGGGTCACGACCGATCCCCAGTCCCGGGTGGGAGAGCCACGACCGGCTCGCTCATCCTAAGACGAGAAAAAAGCGCAGTACGGGTCCTAATAAACCCAGGATAAGAACTATGACGAAGATAAAAGAGACTAGGATATGTAAACCGAATTATGTGAACTTTACCAAGAAGCGAGAAAAACGAAGAACGAAGAAAGAAGAAAGAAGAGAAATAAAAATTAGCCGGATAGGCCCCGGGGGCCCTCCGAGGTAGACCGGAGAGGACAGAGGGTGACACCTCCTCCTCTACCGATAAGGAGCGTAGGATTGGTAGTTTAAAATGTTTCTGGTTTTAAAGTATGTCCTGTTGTCGTTGCTGTATGAACTGCTTTGAAATTTTGTAAGACGTGTTTTCCCACCTTTCAAGAAGGTGCGGGAGGGTGCGATGAACGGCTATTCATCCAAATATGTAGAGATCAAAATAAGAGAAAATAAGGTAATATTATAAAAGGTATATATGTTCGAAAAGGAACGAAAGTGTAAAAGAACGAAATATGTAAGAATGAACGAAAGTGTAAAAAGCCCGAAAAAGAGGCACGAATATGTAAAGGAACGAAAGTGTAAAGGAACGAATATGTAAAGGAACGAGACCCGGAAAGATGTAAACCGGAAGTGATATGTAAACCGGAAACGAGAATGTAAACCGGAAGTGACGTCAGTTGTAGATCACGTGACTGAAAGCAGCCAATCAGGGCTGACCTCTAGGGTATATAAAGGGGCGGTGAGGCCCGAATAAACAGAGTTCTTTAACAGTTCTCCTTGTGTCCAGACGTGTCTTCTTTCCTGAAACAACCGCTAAGATGAGCCGATCCGAGCAATTAACCAGAAGTTATGATAAAATAGTCGAAGTTCGAGATAAATAGGAGAAACTTAGGGTAGGGGCCCGACGGCCCGAGGAACGAGGAACGAAGGACCGAAGTAAGGCACGAAGGCCCGAAACCGTCCCGGAAGCATAGGCGCAGCATGGCACGAAGGCATGAAGGGCGGAACGAAGGAACGAAGTCCGCGGGGACGAGGGCGCGGCAGGCTCGGCCCCACGCTACCAAACAATAGGCGACCGTCGGCCCAACGGCCCCGCGGACCGGAACCACGGGGTGGACCGCCCGGTAGGGGTGAATGCTGGTCCGGGAGATAGAGCGAGATGAGCCCCGGCCGACCCGTACCCCTACCATAATTTCCCTTCCCCGCAGTCCTCCGTTTGACATCGAGCGCCGATTCCCGACCGATTCGCTCAGCCCCCCCCCTCGTGCGCGAGGCACGACTCTAAAAACACATCTCGGTTCTTGGCCCGGATTCCCCGTCCGCCCCGAGACCCGAACAATCCCCACGTTCCTCTGTTGTAAGAATCGGCAACCCCGACTTACCAGAGAACGTCACATATAGATGTGCCAGGTATGCACTGCATGGCTGTATCTTATGAGTGAAGCAGTGTGCGCAGGTGGTTATAATATTATAGACCTTTTGCAGACGGGGTCACGTGACCAATTTCTGGTGATCACCATGTGCTCATTATGATCACATGGCTATCAGATGAATATAGAAATTATGAAATCTAAATTAAAATATTTGTTCACGGTAACTCAATGTGATGACCATTATTATAATCAACAGAAATATGTATGCCAAATCTTTTTGAAATGTGAATTGTTATGATTTCAAAATGATCACTATAGGGCATAGAGTGAACACGTGAAGATGGTGCACAAAACAAACCAAAAACAATTATCATTTTAAGATAATGAAGATCGCCTCCTTTTTCACGAATGTCTGGTCCCTCTTTTTCCCCTCCTTGTTTTTACGGGGATTATGTGCCGTTGCGTTAAGACTGGAATGAAAATTGGGACATTTGTTTTTGATTAATTTCTGACATGTTCACTTTCCAATGAGGATGGGAACAATTTTCTGCGCCGTTGGCAACCCGTCATATCGTCTCATTGTATCATTTCATGGAAGAGAAAGTTCCGAATGAGTACATTAGGAACCTATATGGCTTGTACCGAGCGGCAGAGGAACGTCTTCTCTTCCAATGGAAATACAAGCAGTCGGATAACCATGAATAACAACTCAAAAACATACTGCACTACCTTTGGATAACACTTTACGATGTCTAAATAGAAGAAGTAACAGACACATAAATTTCCCCTATCCGTGATCACATGTACAAGTATACACCTTTCCCATGAACCTACGCAGTCCACCAGTCTGCCCACTTTTGGGGCTTTTGGTAACTACGTCACTTCACTTCCTATACCTTAACTATAGCAACTAATTAACTTCCCTAAAAGAGTGTTTTAAATCTAACACACCAGGGGCGTGACCTTAATGAAAAAGATGTTATCTACCTTTTTACAAATAGTATTAATTGTATTTTTAGAAATAGCGTCTTCAGGGGGTACCTGTGGTATATTTACCTTTTTATGAAATCGGGATAATAGGTAACCCTAAAAATAGTACCTTGAGGCGGCCCGGCAGTATTAGATCACCCTGATGAAGTTTTCCCCGCTCATTACCTCAGACAAACCCCGCCGCCAGACGTCACCACCCATCAGGGGAGGCCCCCACAACAAGGCGGACTCTGATATTGTTAGGAGCTCTGTGGGGGGAGGGTGTGGCGTACAATTAACCTACCCAGGTAGGTCCTGCCGACTGGTCAGGTCTATGAGGTGCCAAGTGTCTAGAGGTCTATGGATGGTGTATTAGATGTAAAGCATAAGTTCCCATTTTAAATCATTTCACAATAATTTTGTCATTACTACTGCACTGTACTAGACTGGAGTACAGATCGAATAGAATTAAATCTGTTTATAAATCACTATACGGTATTTGCTTGCGGCACCATGAAAAGACGCAAGCAAACTGACACAAACCTGTTTGTGGCAGGGTGCCGTTAGGTGGAATCCCAGTAAACACACTTATGTTGACTCAATATTGAATCAATGCTTGCCATCAATATTGAATCAATGTTTTATATTGGTTGATATTGGAAGTTTTTTCAACTATGAAAAGCTAATGTTGATTGAATATAAACTTTCAATGTTGATACAATGTTGAAATCTGACATTGAATAAACATTGTTGATAAAATTTGTTTGAAATATTAAAGAGTAAATGCTAAATCGCCATTAGGATTTGCAAAAAAATGGTTTTTTGCTGTTCTTGAGACTTCCCTTCTATAAATAAAGGGAAAAGTGATGTTTAAAAATTAAATGGAAAAGATATGGTTCACAATATCTATAAAAACAACTCTGTCCCTCAACTGATTTATTTTCTAAATCATAATATTAAACCTTTCATGGTCATATACCAAGATTAAGGCCATCTGTTAGTATTTCCCGAACCAAGTCCACCTTGGTATGGATAGGTAGCAATAATGTCAGGTGGTCTGACAATGCATGGGGAGAGATACACAAGATGTACTGTGGTTCGAACCTGTATGTTATTGCTTTTCGACGAAAAAGGTATTTTTTACATGTCACGCTTCAAAAATTGCAAAATAACAAAAAGTGTATAAATACTTTTCATGTGATAGATTTTGTAATGGTAAACTTAGTCTGAGATACCAACAGTTATTTCTGAATTATTTAGACAATTATGACTGTGGCTCCTTTTCATATTGAAATACTCAACATTGTGACAAAGTTGGCAGACAGTGCCCCCTGGTGGTGGATTGATGTACAATTGAAATCCGATATTGTTTCAACATTGATGTCTCAATTGTTAATCAATGTAAAAAAGGATTGATTTAGGATTGATTATCAAATATCTAGGCAATGTTAGCATAAAGGCACTGGATCAACATTAGATCCTTCAATATTGATAACTGAACATTGAATCAACATCAGTTGCCTGTATTGAATCAATATTGGGAAATCAACATTTGATCAGCATTTAGATATAATTGATTGTGGTTTCAATCCAATTTCAATATTGATTCAACAATGGGTTGTTTACTGGGATATAGGTACTTGCAGCCCCTGCTTGCGGCCCCTGCTATTTTGTATAGATTTTTTATGGAATGCTTGCTGTTGGGGGACACCAACATGTTGGTACCTGAAGCGCAAACTCCTTGCGGTTGGTAATTAAAGGGACCACAAATGCTTCCTACCGCAAATTGGAATATGGCTTTTATTATACCTTAGGGTGATACATGTTTAGTAGTTAAGAGTGATACAAACCTGGGTGATAACCAGCCTTGTATCACCCTGAAGGGCAATACAGAAACTTTTTATTTTTCTAAAATTCATTAAAAAATGAAATCACTAAGAAATAAAAAATCTAACATATACATTATCTGCACAACGTTCCTAGCTACATTTTTTCTGCTTACTGTTTGTGGATTTGATGGATATCAGAAGAGTTATACGAAAAAAAGATAAAAGAAAATGTGCAGCATCACAGTCCCACCATCTCTGATTGCTGTGCATCCTTCCTTGTGAGCTCAGATCTAACAGAAAAGGTATAATAAATCCATAACTAAACTTGAAGGGAGTACTAGGGCAGTTATCACCCTCGTACTCCCTTCTCGGTTGGTTATATATGTATAAGTCATTACTGCATACAGAAGACCAGCCCTATTGTGTGTAATGTCTATTCCTGGTGGTTGAGGTAACCTTGGACTGTTCCATATAAGTAGAAAGGTACGTATGCGCTGGTCCTCTTTTAGAACAAGTTTTGCTGTCTTCTGGTGAAACCTGCAATACAAAGGGATCTTGGTGAAAGCATGTTCTGTGGCAGATATGAGTAGGAATCAACTTTATTCGTCGCAGTGACAAATCTCAGATCTTCAATTATCTAAAAAACCTCAAGGGCAAGGAGGAATGGAAAGGAGTGTCGATTGGGGATGATTTGACCGAAACGCAGAAAAATCAGCAACGGGACCTATTTGCGCTCTGTTCCTACGAACGAAGGGATATGAATCTTCAATGAAAGCTAACAACCTGATTGTAGACGGCAAAAGGTACAGTTACAATGAGATTTATCAACTACCAGGGGACATATCACTCAGCAAAGCGAAGACCATCGAAGTTGATGGTGGGCGTGGGCTTGCCTTTCAAAGTCACCATTCCCCGCTCTCGAACATGTCACCAGGTCACGTGATTTATGACGGTCACCATTTTGGGTCAATCGAGATTGCCTTCCAGTACGCGAGAGCAAAGATCTGTGGCTATCAAAGGGAAGGTGAACTCATAGCAAATGAATCGGACCCATATAAAGCCAAAGCTTATGGGAAACTAATCAAGGAAACCAGGGAATGGCTGAGCAACCGCATTAAGATCATGACCGAACTGGTCCGCTTCAAGTTCACGAACAATCCAGAATGTAAACAACGCCTACTCGACTCGGGAAAGTTGAAGCTCTATGAAGCAACGGCCGACAGATTCTGGGCTTCTGGAATCATACTGTCCAAAGTGAGAGACATCAAGAACGGCAGGGTTCCAGGGCAGAATAAACTTGGCGAAATCTTGGAGAAAATTAGGTCGGAACTAGCCGGTGAATGAGTACTTACATATCAGTCAGTGTGTTATAACTCAATTTTGACGTCATGGCAGCTCCCGGGCAAGGCCTTGCTAGGAGAAGGCACCACGTTTATTTGATGGACAGTAGAGGACAAGGTCTAGAATTCCTTGCTGGGGATGAAAAACTTAACAAACGTGGAAATCGAAGTACTGTCATACCCAGGTGCACTCTTCCAGGACATAATAAGGGAAGTCCTGTATTATACGAAGATGTATCCATTCGACCTTGTCTTTATCTGTGCCGGTATCAATAACTTCACACACAAAAACAGAACTACTGGTGTCGTCACATTTGAGTGGGAGTCAGTACAGCAGCTAACAGGGCATCTGGAGCGTATGGTATCGGACGCGGACTCCAGACTCATGAAGGATCGCCCAGCTTCAAAAATCATCTACTGTCCTGTGATGGGGGCAAATCTCTCGACCATACTTCACAGGGATGCGGGACGGGAACAGGCGATCCTGAACAATGGAATCTGGGCATTAAACGATGTGTTCTTCGCCCTGAACAACAAGAGAGGTTTCTACTGCCCAAATCTGATGACCCCTGTGCATCGAATTATCAAAGGAAAAAGGAAAAACTCATTACCATCATCTCAGTTCAGATGGTCTCCACCTAACAAAAGAACTCAAGGAGAAATGGGTTACCGAGATGATGAAAGCAGCAAACCCCAAGAAAAACTAACAGGAATTGGACTATGGTGTTGCTAGCTAGGGGCCCTGAGAAGGGAGGAGGTCACCAAACATGTCTGAAGACAGGGGACGTGATCTCTGACTGACTCGGGGGGCAAGCTGAGTTAATGTCTGAAGACAATTCCTCGCTGCTTGCATATGTTAGGGCCCTGTATTCTTAAACATTCAGGCATCCTGTTTGAATTTGGTGCATTTACCCTTTGAACTTAAAAATAGTAACTAAGGAAGACGAGCTAAGTTAATGTCTGAAGACAATTTCTTTGGCTAGTCACCAATCTTGTTCATATTGTTGCATGTTAATGTGCCTTTCGTGTATCCGCTTTCACTGAGATCCAGTTTAGTTTTGAAACCTGTCTTTTCTCATAAAGCTGATTCAGGTTCATCCGCATAACATAAAGTAAGATATTCTAAGCCATGGATGGTCACAAAGACCGATATCCTAGCTTTTGACTTAGTTATCAGCTATCATGTAGGGTCTATCTCTATCTGGCCTATCATGGCCTATTCCCAATTTATAGTTTATCATTGCTTGTCTGTTCACATAATGAGGTTCCCAAATTACATTCTTCCCTATGTTCATCTAAACTGTTCTTTTCTGTACTATGTGAAAACCATATTACATATGCGGGTATAGGGAGGCTGGAATCTCAGGGTCCTTTGAACTGTAGACTATCATATCCATGACAAACTTTAGTTTTAGGAAGGATAGGGGTCTACACATTGCCGTCCTGAATGTAAGAAGCCTTTTTAGCAAAGGAAAATTTGATATGCTTAAGCAACAAATTCTTATGAGTAACGTCCATATCTTCTGTATTACTGAAACATGGCTATGCAATGAACTGGACTCTGATCTTGTGGGGATTCCTGGATTTGACCTATACAGGCTAGACCGTTCATGGACTGATAATGGTAATTCTGTAAAAAAAGGTGGGGGGCTTTGCATTTATGCCGATAATAACATTACTTGTTCGGAATCAGACTTCAAACACTTAAATAAGAGCTCTCGTGATATTGAAATTCAATGTCTTTCCATAAGCCTCAAAGGAACACGACCAATTCTTGTATTCAACACTTACAGACCCCCACAAGGGGATCATAAGGTTTTTTGCAAGGCCCTTGAGGAGACAGTATCTGACAAGTCTATGAAGGATAATGCGGAAATTTATATTATTGGGGACCTTAACATTAATTTTAAGGACAAATCATCTGCCCCTTGTAAAGAGCTCTTATTCATCACAAAAGCGCTCGGCCTGACCCAAGTAATCAAAGACAGTACAAGGAGAACAGCAACATCAGATAGTCTGTTGGATATGATATTTACTAACGCAGAATATATACTAGAGGCGGGTTGTATAGATCTAAATATCAGTGACCACCAGGCCATCTACTTAAGTCGTAAGAAGGTAAATGTTAGGGCAAAAAAGGTGTTTTTCGAGGGGAGATCATATAGAACGTATGTTAAGGAAGATTATCAAAGGGATCTAATTGAAAGTGATTGGGAGGCATTCTATAACTGCCGTGACCCATCATCCTGTTGGGATATAATGCTAGACAAATTTATATCAGTCCTAGATCAATACTGCCCCACAAAAAAATTTCTAGTTAAAGAAGTACAGAACCCGTGGATTACAAGGGATGCACTAGAACTTATTAACCCTTTCAAGACGCCACTAAATTTTCATATAGCACAAAATGGACACCAATTTACTTGAGGAATATACCCAAAAGACGCCACTGTGGTGCCCATTGGTCCTATAATGAGCCAAGTATAGCTATCCAAGAAATAATAGATATTTTTTATCATTGATATACCAGATATTGCATATCTAGACTGATTATCTATGATTCCACCAAAAAAAAATCATTGCTCTATCTTTTTTTCAATATTTTTGCATTTCTAAGGAATTCTGAAATGTATCTCTCAGGCATCTGGCGTCTAGGCCTGGTGATGCCTCAGAGATACAGGAGTCTAGGCTTGGTGATGCCTGAGAGACACTGGCGTCCTGAAAGGGTTAAGGATAAAGATAGAGCTCTCTCAAAAGCTAAGAGAACAAACAAAGAACTTGATTGGAAGGAAGCCAGATTCGAAAGGAACAGAGTAGGTAAAATTATTGAATCAATGAGAAGGGAATTTATTTTAGAGGAACAGAGAAACAATCTTGACAACCCCCAAAAATTTTGGAGAAATATTAAATCAGTGGTGCCTGGGAAAAAGAAGAATCAGAAGTTTATTCAACTAGTGAATGAGGGTTGTAGAGTGGAACCTAGCAAAACTGCAGATTGTATTAACAAGTTCTTTGTCGGGATTGGTCCTAAGCTGGCTAGCAAGTTAGATGAACCCTGGTTTTTTGAAGGGAATGCATCTGATGTTAAGATTGAAAATTGCAAGACAGACTTTGAACAAGTCCGTCAACTCATAGCTGAAATAAATGTAAACAAACCGTCAGGAATTGATAAGCTCTCCTCCAGAATACTTAAAGATGCCTGTCTGGTAACCATTCCTCAACTAGTTTACCTATTTAATTTGTCCCTTGAGACTCAGAAATTCCCTGATAGCTGGAAGGTAGCAACAGTTATACCATTGTACAAGGGGGGAACCCGATCTGCAGTAGGAAATTACAGACCAATATCCTTGTTACCAGTACCGGGGAAAATACTGGAAAAAGTTGTTCACAAGCGAATTTCAAATCACTTAGAGTGCAATAATCTGCTAACTGAGTTTCAAGGTGGGTTTCGTAAAAATAGATCTACAGCTGACACAGTCACTTCTCTGACAGACGATATTCTTGAGGCAATTGATGAAAAAGAAGTTACTATTGCTGTGTTCATCGATCAAGCGAAAGCTTTTGACACTGTAAATCATTCAATTCTCCTTCGCAAACTAAATAATCTTGGTATTTCTGGTCAGCTCTTAAATTGGTGTAAGACCTATCTAAGGGGAGACGTCAAATTTCCCCACAGCAGGTCGCAGCCAGTGGTCAGTGACTTAACAGCATGTTGCCACCACTCAGGGCACTGAAGGTCGCGACCTGCTGCAATTTGACTGCAGCCAGATAGGAAGGGGGTTCAGACACTACCTTAATGACCTCTAATGACCTCATTAACCCATTAATTAATTATCTAATTAGCCCTAATGAGGTGATTAGGATATTTATTGTATACAAACTTAAAAGAAAAGTCCCATTTTATCATTCACCTTAATAATAAACTGATATAGGCTCATGTCTTGCAACCCCAATAGGGGATATAGAAGGCTGCAGCCTGTCATGACACACAGGAGTAATAACAAACATTTTGCCATGGCCTGCCGCAGCATCTCAGGTTCACAGCTTCTGAATTTTGACGTCACTCCTAAGTAGTAGGAAACAGCGCACTGTTGCAAATAACATTACCTCTAGTTGTGAGTCGGTCAAATGCGGGGTCCCCCAGGGGTCAATTCTTGGCCCGCTGTTCTTCCTCATCTATGTTAATGACATGGCAAATTCTGTGGGTGAGGCTAAGTTTAAGTTGTATGCAGATGATACTGTCCTATATGTCTCTGATAAGATTGGGACCAGAGCAGTGGCCACTTTGCAATGTAGCGTAAATAAATTTGTGAGATGGGCTGAATCAAACTTACTTACAATTAATGCCGCAAAAACCAAACAGGTCAACTTTGGCACAAGACATAATCTGAAACTTTGCACTAACTTGGACATCAATATTAAAGGCAAGGTGATTCAAAAGGTAAATAGTTTTAAGTATTTGGGAGTGACTCTAGATTCGACTATGACTTTTAAATGCCATATTGATTACATTCTGAATGTTGTTAGTCATAAGATGTTTATGCTTAGTAAAATAAGAAGATACCTTGATAACAAAGCAATGCTTGATGTTTATAGGGTTATGGTTTTGCCATATTTAGATTATGCGGATGTCGTAATAGCAGGCCTAAGTGTCACCCCCCTTCAAAGACTTCAAAAACTTCAAGATAAATGCCTTAGAATTTGCCTGGGCATACAAGGCAAGACTGACTCTAATCTTCTTCATAACAAGGCAAAAGTAGCTAAATTGAAAGACCGCAGACAGGTTCATGTGCGCAATCTTATGTACAAACGCCATCAAGCAGGCCTCAGTGTTCTTCATAATCCTGATGTAAATATTGTCACCAGAACAAAGGCTGCTCCCAGTTTTCCTATAAAAAGGCCTAACAACAAAATTTATAAGAAAAGTCTAAATTATTTTGGTGCCAAGTCATGGAATGCACTCCCCCCTGAAATGAGACAACTTGACTCCTATCATTCCTTTAAGTCAAGACAAAAGTGTGATCTCAAAAAACTGGACTACTAATCTAATGTCTTGTTATTATACACTTCCAGCAAAATCCCATATATACCAACAATATTTGTAATTTTGAACTTAAACAACTAGAATACTCTTACTTTAATTAGATTTAATTTGTTACCTAATATATTTTATTGTTGGCATAGTCAAACATATTAATGACATGGTAAATCTGATTGATCACTTTTATGATTTTGATGTAATAATTCCTTTATCAATTTTATTACTCGTACTCCATGACTGATGACCTTCATTGCAGATTATGTGTTACTTTATCTTAAAATGCTTTAAATGTAATCTATTACAAAGACCACAACCATAGTACACTTTATTGGCTCTCTGCCACACCTAGTGATAAGTTGTTACTGTTATTTGTACCGAACGCTGAAAATTGTGAACCAGAAAAAGTTAGAAATCTGGTAGGACTCGAAAACTAGTATACATGTACTAATGTTCAAGCCAGAATAAAGAACTTGATTGAAAAAAAACTAATTATGTAAGTGATTGTACAAGGTCATAATAAACCACCTTCGATCTGATAGAGAAAATCCTTTCATTTGTGCTCAGTGTCATTTGTTCTTTTGAAATAAAGGGAAAATGAATGGAATGACACCAAACTTAGTTATTAAAAATTAGCATCTACAATTAAGAAGCGTTCAACTAGTATGTTTAACCCCACTATTGTTTAGTACTTTTCGTACAGCTTCTAATTCTTGTCGTCACAAGGAGTTACTGCCAAGCATTGCATCAAGAAATAATTGCTAGCTATTTCATCTTAAGTTGATTCAATTATACTTTGACATAATTATTTGGTGCTCAATGAAAATTTAGTTAATGGGGTATGTTTGTGGTGGAATTGCAAGATGCAAGTGGAACAAAAGACTTCTGGCACGTGCCCCTGTTTTCAGCGTTAGTAAAATTAATTGGTATGTGATCTCCATCTCTCCTCAACCAAAGTTTCATCACTTCTGAGTTGCTGCCATCCATGGGCTGCCTTCTTGTATGGTTAACGTTCCCGCATCCAACGAGTCCCTTTAATCCTAGCGTCTCACAGTAATCAGACGAATCACGCCCGGTACAGACGATGGGCCGTCCCTACCCCGCGCATGCGCAATGAAGATGAATGGTCGTACGGCAGGACGGGCAGATCTGTCTGAGAGACGCACCGTGGGCCGAATACCGGATGGGGACGAGGGACAAAATAATGGGCCTAAGTACAAGGGGATGTGCGGATGGACAGGACAAGATATAACTTATAAGGCTCTTTGCTATCGGCTTGATATGTGAATGTGTTTCCTTTGAATACCTAATAAGTACATTATTCTAGGCCTATGATGAGGGGTATCTTTGTAGGTCAAATAATTATACAAATTCTGAATGTTACCCATTATTATCTTTATCTGAGTAGGCTATTCGGAGCTGAAAAAAAAGCTTATTCGGACGCTACTCGTTGTGATACTCGTGCTTTCAGAAAAAGGTTTCCCCCGACTGTCCCTGAATTCCTAGAATCAAAATGCGGGTCTGTAAATGACAAAAACATGTAAAATTGGAGATGCAAGTCTGCAAACTGGTCTTTGGTTCCTAAAAAAGGTTCAGAATTGTACCTCCTTCAAAGTTACAGGAATGGGATATCATATATCTGCAAATAGCTGCCAATTTTAATCTTACAAGGAAAAAAGGTCTGTAAGTTCAGATAGTGTTCCTAAAAGCAGTTTGTACTTGTAAATACCCTCGAAATTGTTCAAGGTTACAAGAATTTTTTGCAGTACCTCTAGAGGTACTGTAAGTGACTGTTGATCATATGAATATTGTGAAAAATAACATTTTTCTTCAATTACAAAGTGTCAGAAGTCTCAAAACAGTTTTATTGAGGTTAAATGATAAGAAAAGTTTAAAAGAAAGGTTAGTGATTTAAAAAAAAAAAAATCTATATTTTTCTAAAAACTGTCAAAAGTGCCGTAGGGAAATGGGGTCAACACAATATCACTCTTTTACTGGGTTAGTGTAATTGTAAGGAGAATTATTACATCAATTGCTGAAAGGATAGGAATGGGAGTATCAGGATACAAAAAGGCACTGATCTACATTTAGGAATCTGTAAATCATTTTCTAGCTGACAACTTTGTTTACTTGCTATTCCAAGTGTTTCACATCTTTTCTAACATGCACCTTTATATTATCCTATTCTACAGCATAAATAAATAGTATATGAGCAGTACTGAGGTTTGAAAACATGTAATTTCCATTATATTGTACCATAAACACTATTTTCAATGACATAAGCAACATTGGTTGATTCTTACAAGTCTGTAAGATACTTACTTGAGACGTGCTCTTGGTTTGTAAGTTTTGCTATACTACTTGGGAACACTAGAGATAAGATACATACCCAGAACACCACCCCAGTAACTTTTACAGACTATAGTTACAGACTTGCAACTTTGCTTTAGGAATTCGGGGTCTGACATGATAACGATGTTCAGTTTTGTCCAGGAATATAGCTTGGTTGTAATAGCCTTGCGGCAACTTCCGAAAAAAAAAAACACAAAAAAAACGGAAATAGGAAATTTCTGATAGACTAGGAAAGCGCAATGCAAACTTTAAAATAAAAACCAAAATGACCTCATGAGGTAGCCCTCAGGACGTACCGGCTAGATAAGAGGGGCTAACCAACACGCCGGTAACTATCTCTCCAACTCCGTTGAGCTGCTCCGAGCAGTTCCGAACAGCTCCGAACAGCTCCGAGGTACCCTGAGCTTCTCCGACCTACCCGCGAGTGGTCCCAGGGCGGGAGGAAGGCTTTAGGGGACCTGGCGGATTCGAGAATCTTTTTTTTCGGTGGCTACCTATCCGGTGAAGTCTGTAATCTTTTAGGACATAAAGCGGTAAAAATGTTTTACAGAGTGATGACATACGCCGTTGATACTACGAAAAGCATCGGACATATTATAGTAGACCTTTAAAAGAAGTTACTAAAACTTAAGGCTGAAACTGAAAAATGACACATATTCTTTGCATAATTATTTTATACATACGCACTATCCGTAATACAGCTGACTAAATCTTCTTCTTCGGTTCGTGTTTATATCCAACTATAATACAGTAATGTTTAATCGTTATGATGAAAATATCATGAATTAGATAGATTTATCCTGATGTTTCTTTATAACAAACATCAGAATAGTGTTCTTCCCATCACGCATGTCTATAGCAAAGACGCTACATATCCTTTCCTGAATAGATACACAGGTATCATGGGACTCATTTATACCTTGGAAATACTTTGTAAATGAAATACGTACAGTCGGATGTTATGACCAAATTGCATGTTTATGACAGTGTAAGACTGTTTCGAATTTGGCCATACTCAATTAATGGAGAAACTCTCTACTTTGGCAATGGAAGGAGAAACGTCATAGACTGTCAGATAGACCATATTCAACAAGGTATAAAGACTGGGGAATGCATAATAGCTATAACCAAAACATGGCGTCCCTCATATCCCTCCTGCTAGGGTACGGTTTTTATCTCATGTTGCTGAGGATGATTCATGTGTTGGGTCGTTAGACGTCAAGATTTATCACCCCCCTCGTTAATGTATTCAGCAGCTCTGGGCGATAATCAGGGACTTTACTAAGGATATAATGGTCGTTACATTTCACTGGGCAGTAAATCACCTAAATGAGAGTTAGGTTTTATGAATATGGTTAAACGTTGTGAAATGACCCTGAAGGTATTTCCTTCTTTTATAGTCCTGGCCTCCCCCTTTGACACTTATACTTCATATAGAGCAAAAACGTCTCGTGTGGGCATGCAAATGTGTGACGTTTTAATATACCCCTTTCAGACTAGAGACAGGGACTGAAGCAAAGCAAAGCGAAGCAAAGCAAACGGTACTGAAGCGATGCACATTCAAGAATGCGGCCCTTTCACACTGCTCTTTGACATGAGTTCGAAACAGAGAATTCGTATGATAACATCCTGGATTCGTATGATAACATCCTTTATTATACTTTTTCGGAATTGCTAAATAGGCATACAGTGAACGAGTGGACTGTGGTAATACGAAATCCGTATCAGTAGACTCTACTGATACGGAAAAGTAGTGCGACCTAGATTATTTAGGCCCCGCCCCTCCCGTCACTCGGATGACCACTAAGCCACGCCCACCTTCACTACGCATAGCAACAAGTGGCCGGGCATGACGGCCAGGGGCAACAATGTTGAGTGTTATAATAATTGTAGCAAATGTCAACACCAGCCTTTGATCCACGTTGTTTTCCATGTCCTTCTCCACGTATTGGACACCTTTTCCACGTAGATTTGTGATATTTTGAAGCAATTCTGGAAGATGGAAGAGGGGGCCAGGTCGGCGGGCACCGAAGTTGGCGAGTGGAGGTCGTCAGGTTGGGCGCAGGGCCCTGTTGCCAGGAGGCTAGAAGTTATAATAAATCCTGAACTGTCTTTGACTGCCCTAACTGTCTTTGACACTGTCACACATTATTCTCCACGTATTTGTCCACATATTTACAGCTCTTCCCACGTAGTTTTCCAGTAATTTGATGCACTTCTGGCAGGTGGAATGGGCTTGGCTGCGGCCAGCATGTGGGCATGTGTCATCTTCAAACGGAAAGTAGGTCAGGTAGCCCTTCACTCTGGTCAATTGTAGTCCGCCGCTCATATAGTTCCAAATGAATTGGACAGATCGAATAAATTTATGGGATAAAATCACTCAAATCTTCTTCTATTTCTATCATTTAACCTTCACAATTCCGGAAAAGTATAATAAATACAAAACTGTACGAGTATGGAGATACAGAGTACCGGATTCCCGTCGGCGGAAGCATATCAGGACTCGTGCTGCGCACTCGTCCTGATATGCTTCCCGCCGACGGGAATCCGGTACTCTGTATCTCCATACTCGTACAGTTTTGTTTATGGATTCGTATGATATCATCCTGGATTTGTATACTAAGAATGTGGTTTGCTTCACTTCTGTACCTTTCACACAGCAGTTGGAAAGAGAACCGAACCGAACCGTATTCTAGAGTACAGGTCTGTATACGAATTCCAGAATTCGGTTCTGAAGCGCATTGATGCGCATTCTAGAATGCTTTTCCTTTCAGAGAGGGCACAGGAACCACACTGAAGCGATTTGAAGCGTCATAAGTCTGAAAGGGGTATAACACCCCATACAGACTAGCCTCAAAATGCGCTAATAATGACAGTTCAATACAGACATAATGCGCATTCTGGGTCCAGTCTGTAAAGGGTATTAGTCAATGTTCTGAGCTCCCTTAACAGAACTCTTGTATCTACCCCTGTGGAGTTAACCAATATAGCCTCGTCTTTTGTCCCTAGCTCTTCAAAGTTCGTGTCTACATCCAAATGAAATGGTTGAGATCGATGTCTGTGGAACTACAAGAAGGACCCAAACCCCAATCCCCATCCTATAAAAATAAATATAAAAAAACATGCTCTACATGTTTACCTCTTTTAAGATGCAACAATTGAATCTTCCTTGTATCAGCCACTGAAAATTAAATCCCTTAATATATAATGAAAATACCTATTTCAGGAAATTCACATTTCAGTGAAATAGCGTATTCACATTTCAGTGAAATAGCGAGATTCCCATATGCATGAATGCAAATGGTTCATCATTGGCATTTGTTACCTTCCCATACAAACCCCAGGTGGTGGGGAAGTAGACAATTGCCATTCACGGCGAAGCATGCTGTATCACAGATTGCCTCTCATACTGTGCTAAATAATATATCTTAATTTTTTGCAGCAGCTTGGACCAAAGCCTGCTTCCATTTAATATTCATCATTGCGATTCTTATGTTCAGAACTTATGCCGAGGAGTGTACGCAGGGGACGGTGAAGCATCTTGAAGACATGAATATAGATTTAAAGTCTGGCAGTAGCGTTTTGGGAGTTGTGAATCAAAAGTAATTCGGGAAGCACAATACAGAGAGTTTTATACCCTTGGTAGGCGTGTCTTGTGAAGTCAGACATATCAATGTAGAGTAGCGAAAAAAAGAGTACACCTAAAACGTTTGCTCTCCTTATTTCTTTTCATATTTTGTTGTTTCATATGACTAGAAGCTGGTATTGCTTGGTTCGTGTTCAAATGTACTTTATTTTAAAGCTGACTGGATATCTATAGAAATACCATTTTATTGATTTGCACTAGCATAGTCACAAAATATGTTTAAAGAATGAAAGTTTAATGCAATCAGTGAATGTAACGTGAATCCCTGTATGTAGTTGCCAACTGGAGAAATGCCGCGAAGCCCAATAGGGTAGCTGCCATACCTATACGCTTCTACGTGCTCACCTCTCTAATATGCCATAAGAATTCATTCTTTTTTCATTTCCCTTCTCCAAAATAAAATTGGTTTAAATACAAAAGTTTCAGGCCAGCTGGAATATCACTTCGCTAATGTCATCCACCGTGCATCCACTGCATAACCTTTCTATAACCATCCCCTGTATAACCCAGCCAAGTTGCGACGTTACAGAACAGTTCTGCAAGCATTCTTTTTGGATCAGTCTGTTACATAATGAGATGTCAAGTAACAGCTACGTTATTGATGGTGAGGTTAAAAGAGCACAGAATCAGAATGGTATAACAATGTTATTTTTGGTGAGGTTAAGACCAAAATTCATAATAGAACATTATAGGAACATTCTGTTTGGTTTGAAGAACATAACCAGAACATTATTATAATGTCACAGTGCAATGTCACAGCAGTATGTTGCTACGACATAATTAGGAGTCATTGAACGAACATAACAAGAACCAACAAGAACTGATCAGAACGCTGCTGCAGCATTAGAATAACACCGCATCCTTGGCTGGGAACCACCCTCCATCACAATTCGGTGAGGAATTCACTTAATCTAAACAGATATTCATATATGAAAGAACAGAGAAATCCAATTACAGATACCAGCCATTATAATATTCTAACTTTACAGGTTGAAAGCCTTCAACAAGCACATAATCGCAATAATTATTTTCTTTCCCTCAAACCTTAGGTTGTGGGACCAAGTACAGATGCGCCCCATAGTCCCAACCCCTCAAAGAATATCAATCTTGTTTTCAATTCCCCGGAAGTTTCAGTGTTGGGGCCCCTCCCGTTGCCACTGCCCCCTGAATGACCTTGTGAATGACCCCTCAGGCTCAGATTCTGTACGTGTATTCAGTTTCCCCCTAGAGGTCACGACCCCACGGAACGCCAGGGTTCAAACCATCTACCTTTAGGTCAATGGTGCAGAGCTTACATATGCATCAGGGTAGGTCTGATGGGTTGAGGGTTGGGGAGGTCAGGACCCTGTCTCATGTTGTACGTGAATCTCATATGGAATGAGGGTTGGAGCATGGGTACTGGGAAACCAGGGATTTGATTGACAGCATAGCACAACTGTTTTCCCCATCTTTATTGATATAGATTTAGAGCTGGTGTATGGGTACTGTGAAAATAGGGATTTGATAGAGAGTATATATGCTTTATTGATATATGATAACAATTGGATTAAGGTACTTTGAAAACGAGGATTTGGTACAGAGCACAGTACAATAAAATTGTGTCTCTCTTTTTATTGTTTACGATAACAATTAGAATAACAATTAATTACAATTCGAAGGGTCTCGAACAAAGCCCTCAACCCTTTGACAGTGGGGCAATAATCAGGACTGAGGGCCCCCGAGGTTAGTTCTTGTTTTATTCCATACCAATAACCATGAGAAATAACCCATTAACTCATGAAAAACAGCGGGGCAATAACATCATCCGTTAATCGACCAATGATGAAGGTATAGGCGCTACGAAGTTGGTATAGAATAAAAACAGGGATTAATAGCTTATATCATAGTGATAGATTGTATAGTACAACTAATTGTCTCTCTTATCTTTAAAAAAGAATAAGAGTTGGCCATGGTTGTTAAGATGCTATCCAACATACAGACGATATCCAACAAAATTTTGTCACTAAGCATCTTTTTGTAGGATAGCAGCTGCACAAGCTGCTAAACCACAAAATTGCTGCTAAGTGACAAAACAATTGTCACTTAGCATCCATTGCATATGCTGAGCCACAAAGAGATGCTAAGTGACAAAACTTGCATACCCAGGGTCTTCTTCACAGTCAGCCAATCAGAAGCCTGCATTTCATTTTGATATTTTCATACACACTCAATCACCATAAATATAGTTCCAGCGTTTGATGAGGACCCAGTGTATGGTTGGTGTAGACCTAGGGTATGGAAAAGGCATGCAAAATAGAATAGGCTATACAGTGTATAGAATACCCAGGGGACAGAGGTGGTATGATTTATGGGGTATAGAATACCCAGGGTACACAGGGGTTATAAGAGGTATACCCAGGGTATGGTGGGTTTTAGAGGAGTAGTGTACCAGAGTATGGAGGGGTAGTGTACCCAGGGTATGGAGAGGTAGCAATTTCTCTAGACCCAGTGTCTTTGCTGACAATACCCTGGGTCTACTTCAAAATATTGAGCCCTATTCCCTAATAGCGAGGTCTGTTAAGGTCATTTTTTTTTAGAAATCGTTACGCGGCGGATAAAAGCACCAAATTTGGTATGAGGCACCTCCTAGGCATAACTATCAAATTTGGAAGGGGAGCCACGTTCGCTTGTCCTTGTCTGGGTCTCGTTATGCAGACAAATTCCATACCTCCTCCACACTCTGGGTAGACCCCCATAAAACTGCCTCCATACTCTGGGTACACTTCCCCCTAAAACTCCCTCCGTACCCTCCGTACACTGGCTATACTTCCCCCTAAAAAAACACTCCATACCCTGGGTACACTATCCCCCAAGCACCTCTCCCTTATGGGTGAGCATCCATATGTAGGATAGCAGCAGGTGTCTGATTCTATCCAACAAAATGTTTTGTTGGATAGCATCTTTATGTCGGATAGTGTCTTTATACTGCTGCTAAGTGACAAATACTGGATTTTGTTGGATAGTGTCTGTATGTAGGATAGCGTCTGCACAATGGTGACACTGGGATTTGATGGACAGTTTAGAACAAATACATAATTCTCTCTTTCTAGAGATATCCTTTGGTTCGTTCTATTCGTATTGAACGAAATAGTAATCTGAGATGTTATCATTCAGGGAATCCTTCGCCTCAAGGACTAGGATACATGAGCTATAGCTGATCATAATCCCTGACCCCAAAATCTTGCTTATGAGTTTGTCAGAACGTCCTGATAACGTCACAAAATGTCAAAGAACGCTATCAGGTTAGAATGTCTCCTTGGCTGTGCAGGCTTGCATTCAATGGTACGACCCGTTTTAAGCAGGGTAACAGACCTTTATTGCAAGTATAAAGCTTATTTTACGCCTCAATAAACAACTGGATAAAAAAGATGCAACACGAATGACCTAAAGAAATGGACCTACCCCTCCGTGCTCTCCCTCCTTAAGCCTTATTTAGACACAGATTCCCCTGATCCCTATAGCCCCACCCCCTATCGTTGGCCTCGCAAGCCTCCATTCGGGACCTTTGATTGGGGGAGGGTCCCATGGCCCAGTCAAAACCCAATCTCCTGCATGAATTGTTTGTGACCTCAGCATTCTGGTGATCGCTAATAGACGATATTTCAGACAGCATCACTTGTTTTGAGAAATATGTGTCCACTCCGACCATTTACTGAAACAGGAAGGTGATACCATTTACAAGGCAATGAAAAAACCTTAAGCTTAGGAACAACACGTAGAACATAACATTATTTATTTAGAACGGTACTGCTCGAATTGTAGATCATTTTGTTCGATTGTTCACCCAGTGACAACATTACAATTCTAACCACCTCAATTGAAAGAGAACAACTCTCCGATCCTGTTAGTATACAAAGCAGCATAACAATATCATTTTTATGATATTAAAAGGTTACAATTGATTGATAGAGAACGAATGGATTTTAATTTGATCAAATGCATGGACCTATATATATATGCATGGTAAGTTGCAAGGGCATGGATAGCTAATCCTCTACGAGAATGAAGCACAGTCCATAGAATGGTCTATAGCCCAATTGTGAGTTCCAAGTGTGTGGCCCCGCCTTAAGTACCACAGGATGAGGGCCAGGGGTTTGGGAGGCCGGTTTGTAGGGGTCTCGGTTAGATCTATGATCAATGCCCGTCCCCGGGGGACCGTTACTTTATTGAGCCCTGGTCATCTATCTCCGGGAGAGGGCGCCCTTACTGCCCCCCTAACCCCCCCTTGCGGGGAGGGGTGTAAATACCGGCTACCCCTTAACATGCAGCACGGCGCTCTGTACAGATAACACGGGAATCTAAGGCCGTATATCACTGAAAGATGTTACAAATGGTTCCTCAGCTGTTCCTTGGCCCGATTTAGGGATGGGTCTAGGGTAGCCTAGACACACGGGCCTATCTGAAGAGTAGGTCTAGTGCCTGGTAATTGGCGGCCATTACTGTAGTGTAGGTGCACTTTGCTCATTTTATCGCATGCATGTTTGATTCCCGTTTCTGATCGTTCCCAATCACATTAGAGAAAATAATGGAAATCTATGGTAAATATTTAAAAGTGCACCACTTTAAATGTTACGTATTCCAACATTGCCATCTTGGATAGTCGGACCCACAGACAGTCAAAGGTGAAGGTCACCAGTAATAGGAGTCAGGCTCATATTTCAATTGAGACTGCACACCCAGGCTAGGTCTACGGGGAAGGGACAAGGGGGTTTAGACCCTCCATTTTGGTGGTCATCTAAACATTACGAGAAGGCACGATGCCGAGTGTCCGTGTGAGAAAGTGCGAAGTTTTGTATTCAGCCTATATTTTTTCTGGACGCTTGCTGTCAGCGGCGCAGCAGTATTAAAGGTGTAAATGTTGATTAAAAAAATCCACAATGGTTAAGGAATAATGCAATATTTCATTTCATATCAAGGATATATTATGAAATTGTAAGAGCTTAATTGTTTACTTAAGGATATTCTTTCTCTGTGTAGGAATTTTCCGCCTTCCCTGTCCCTAGTCAGTGGCATCCATGTGGTTGTTGTCACCAACAAAAAATCGTAGAGATAAGCCATAGCACCCCCCTCCCCTTCTAAAATCCTGGATCCCCGTGATTCTTGACATTCTCACTATGAATATTACCTATTTTAATAACCTTTGCAGAATCATCTAAAATATGCCATAGATATAAGGAGTAAATTCCCAATATATGCCGGTAACTTTCTATTATGCGGGTATTCCACTGATCATAATTATCACTCATCTCTCCTTACCTACATCGACATTGCCTAGGGAACATCTCAGACCATAAACCCATCGACTTTTACCCCCTCATAACTCCTTCCCCGCCGTAGATCCTCGTCTGCCCCCTTACCCCCCTGGCGCCCATACAACACACGTCAACAGCCGCCCGATCGTTATTTTGTCGCCCCGCCAGATTTCCGATTGATCGACGGCACTTCCGGTCGACGACACTTCCGGTTGGTGCTACTTCCGGCGCGGTTCGTTTCCGGGTCGGAAGTCGCCGGCCCCCGGGTGCAGTTGAGCGTGACCGTGATTTACCCACCACGTGACTTGGGTGGCGGCTTCTTTGGGTGAAGGGTATGAAGCCTTTTGAGGTGTGGGTTTTATATGAAGGGTATAAAGCCTGTTTGGTATGAGGTGTTATTTGAGATGGCGGAGAAGTCGTTTAATATTCTCAGGAAGGAAAGTTAGAAAGGGATCATGGAGTCTTAAGGATAGACAACAGGTGATAAGCGGTGTTTTACTATAGTCGCAGTGATCTTATTACTATTTCTGCATTTCTAATATCTTATATTTATATCATATAGCATCAAAAACCCCATAATGCACCCTATCTGTTGATATAAATTATAAAAGTATAGCCTGATGACCACCTGTGTACCAGTCCGGAAAAGTTGAAAAATCCAATTTCTACAACCTTTTTTTGAACATGGATATCTCAGTTAATATTTGACAAATAGGTTTGAAATTTTAACCACATGTACATAATAACCATTTGAAGGGAAGCGTGTCTCAGTTTTTTAATTTAGGTCCTACTTTTTGTTTTATGAAATCTAGAAAATTAATTTTTAAAAAATGACAAAAAGTTTCCCGTTTTTTACAATAAAATAAAAACTAGGACCTAAATAAAAATTCTGAGACACGCTTCCCTCCACGAGAATCTCACAATGAAGCATACAAAGTTTGAAGTCTGTAATTTTTATATTAAAGGAGATATCCATGTTCAAAAAATAAAAGTCAAATAATTGGGTTTTAAATCATTGTGCCAGAGATATTGATTCAACTATAACTTTATTCATTCCATTAGATAGATAAAATTATTACCTTTTATTTGATATATGGCACGATATTGTACCTGATTAATTAAGAAAATGAGAGGAGAAAGTGTGAATAACGCACTGCCTACTGTTGTCTATCCTTAAGGGAGTCTTTTTTAATGTTTCAAAAGATTTTGTTGGAGCTTAGGGGCCTATACTGAGGTATATTTAGTTACTTAAAATACGGAATATACATATACAGATGCTTATATTGCCCTCCAGTGCAGCGGGTCATTTATAACTGTATTGATAAATATTCTCGTCTAGCTTCAAGTTCAAACGGAAAATTTCATAACTTTCCTAAACGAAAAATGAGAAAAAGGTCACCCTCTAGTGGTACATTGGAAACATGATATCGCCCATAAGGATGAAGAACGTCAACATTCACCCCAGCCTTACATAAGTCGTCGCATGTCTGGCATAAAGTCACAGCCATTCAATGTTCTAATATAAGGAGTAAATTCCCAATATATATATATCTTCTAGGCAATGCCCACAGTTTAGCTTCACACATCGATCCACTCCCAACATTCGTGACGTGCCGTCTGGTGGCGCCTCTGGTGGCAGATGACCTCAGACCAGACGCCACCTGGGGGATACCCGTCATAGTCCTTTCATACCCTAAATATTTCTCACATAATAGGTTCTTACACCCACAAGAGCCATGGCTACTAGTGGCCACCTAAAATATGTAAGGAATTCTTTTATTGGCCATCTATAAAGGGCAAGAGGAACCCCTTTGATGGTTGTCTGTGTGCTGGCTAGTTTATGTTCCTACCTGCTGTAAACCAGTGGCTGCAAAGCATGCTAGGATTAGGGTAGGAATCCCCACCTAAAATGGTTGCTGGTGTATAGACTCACTTTTCGAAACAGTGAGTCTGAACTCAACTGACTAACAGGTGTGTGTATAGGTGTAAAGTGACAGGTATACTGCTGGAATACGGGATGGAATTCCCCACCAAAATGGTTGCTGGTTAACAGTCCTAGTTTCAGCACCTAACGGACTTGGACATAGCCACAGTCTATACCTGTCACAGATGTACTCCGGGATCAACGTCGGCTCCTTCCGGTTCCGACGGGCGTCGAGCACCGCCGCCAGGGTGGTGGGGGGGGGGGGGGTGTAGCAATCAATGGCCGGTCTTCGCTGTCGACCCATCTACCGCCTTATCAGTAGGCAAGTGATAGGACAGTCTTTTGGGTAAGGGGCTGTCCATTTAATATGTACGCATGTTTTAAAAAATCTCAGACCCCCGAACACCTCTTGGAAAAAAATACGCATTGGATATGTACTAAAATGTACACACATTTTCAAAAATCTTGGACCCCCCCTCCCCCCTTGATGTATACATACTTAATGGAAGGCCCCTAAGCTGTGCACTTGCAGGAATATTATCTATTGAAAGAATTATATTCTATAATTCAGTATCTTTGATAAAATCAGACGTATCTTGCTGTATCATACCTCGAGTAACTTTAGGAATATTTTTAACACAAGTATTTGAGAGAAGCTTTATAAGGAATGGCCGAAGTATCGCTATTTCATTTGCCGACATTCATTTAGGGATAGGTAAATATATCTGGATGCGTTGAGTATGCTAAAATGCCCTACCAATCCTCAAAGAAGGCAGGCAATGAATCTAACCATAAATAGTTTCTGAAACATTGTTGCAATAATAAATCGATGATATGATTTATCACATGCTATTGTGGAAACTCATAGTTTATGTCTCTTAATTCCATAATTGTTTTCGGTCACTCCCAGATACATCGCCAAATGGTAGGCATGGACTTGGAGAGGTACGCAAAAATTCAAACCGAAGGAGCACAGGAGATTGTGGACAACTGTATGATCTGCATAAATAGGCATACTACAGCACTGAATACTAAACGCGGAAACCCAAAGCCATGGATAGCAAGGCCGGTACACATCCATAGAAATGGGACATACAAGCACTATTACTGCAAGCTAGACGATGGCCTGCACCCAGGGCCAGAACTACTAGAGAAGTGGGCTTCGATACTACTAACGGCCATAAAAAACAACTAGAGACCTGAGTACAACATTATGTTTCATTATGTAATGATTCACATCACTAACATATCATAAGGCCAATCCGGAGGACTAGCCAGTCGATTGACAGGCTAAGAATACAGGGAGGTCAATAGTAATTAACGTGATAAGAGACTGAAAAGTTATTTCCCGACCACATATTAACCGTTTCAGATGACCACAGACCTAATCTTATGCATATACATCATATAGTAAGTGAAAACCAGTCGATTGACAGGTGACACTCATAGGAAAGCTGGTTCTGACTATAGAGAATTTAACAAGGAATTTCACTTAAAAGTAGCAGGATGTGGAGTGCAGGCCCAGTCGATTGACAGGATATACATTCTACCAGTAGTATCAAATTAAATTAATTAAAAGTAGTAGGATGTAGAATGCAGGTCCAGTCGATTGACAGGGTATACATTCTATCAACAGGTAAAGTTATTCTAATTCTAATTTCAGAATTCCAAAACGGATTTCGTAAAAATCATGGAACTATTGACACAGTCCTGAAATTAACTCGCACCATTACTGAAGGTTACAACAACAACCATAACACCTTAGCACTTTACATTGACTTTAAAAAAGCTTTCGATACCATTAATCATAAATTATTAGTAAAAAAACTAAATCAAAAATTATTAAATCCAAATATTATAAATTGGTTTACAAATTATTTGAATAATAGGACCCAACGGACTGTGGCAAATGATTTCAAATCAGATATAAGACCTGTGACTTGGGGAGTACCACAGGGGTCTATATTGGGGCCACTCTTGTTCTCTCTATATTTGGATGATATCTCAAAGGTACTACGGGACTGCAACATTTTACTATTTGCAGATGACACAGTGATTTATAATAGAAATGTTAACGACAACCAAGCATTATCTATGGTCCAACAAGATGTGGAACGGTTGGCAAGATGGTGTGATTTTAACAAATTAACTATTAACATAGACAAAACTAAAGCGGTGTGGTATTCACAGAAAAATAGTTTTAATACAAACCAACAGCAAAAATTAACATTGAAAGGGCGATCCATTTTATATGAACACTGCTATAAATATCTAGGCATACAATTAGATAGTAAACTGGATTTTAAGACACAGATGAAAGAGACATATAAGAATGCGAATTATAAACTTAAATTGTTTAGGAAAATTCGATATATGATGCCGGAATACTGTGCTCTCATGTTATACAAAACCATGATCCAACCATATCTGGACAATGGGAATATATTTTTTACTAACATTCCCAAGAAAGACATTTCAACCCTGGAGACGATACAAACTGCTGCCCTAAGAACTGTGTACCAAATAGGACGACCACAGGATATACATAATTATGAGCTATTTGTGAGATCAAATGTGTTACCATTGTCATATAGAAGGGAATACTTTATGTTGACTACAGCTAAAAGACTTATATATGGCAATGTTATTCCTTTAATCGAAGGTGATGTTGAGAGAACAAGAGCGGCCCAAGCACCTAGAATTGAATTATTTACACCCAAAAATACAACATTGATGAAATCTCCGGTCTATATAATGGGAAAGATGTGGAATGAATTAGATTCTAATTCAAGAAACATCTCAGATAGAGAGTCTTTTAAAAAGCACATTAAAGAGATGCTTTGGTCAAAATACAGAAACACATTGTTTACTCAGTAGGGTAAGGAAAAGGTAATGATGAATTCACTTCATACTGTCACAAATGTAATACATCTCATTTCATCTCATCTATGGAGAAGTCTATACAGCATGTATGTAAGAAAAATCGTCTAAATAGATCAGAGTAAATGGTCACAGCATTAGAATGATATTATGTGTATATATGAGCATACTGTATTACTGAATTGCTTATAATGTTGTCTTTAATAATCGTGAACTGCAAGGAATATGTTGTGAACCGAATTGTAAAAAAGTTGTGGCTGGATTGGGGGGTGGACAAGGATTATTTCCTTACCCCAACCAGGATAAATAAAATGATTAAAAAAAAAAAAAAAAAAATACAAGGACATTAGGCGAGAAAGAAGAGTAGAATCTCTAACAAT